>VXBB01010841.1:635413-647877 GCA_013399915.1 Illadopsis cleaveri
GGGGGCGATGGGGGGGGCGGTGCCCGCGGCCTGGGGGAGCTCTGCGAGGGCTCCGCGGGGCTGTGTGGGGCGGGCGAGCGGTCGGTGCCGCGGGGACGGGCGGGCAGCGCGGTGCGTCCGGCTGGCAAGCAGCACCGGCGGGAGTCCGGTAGGCGCAGGATATTCGGCCAATTTCGCGGGTTTTGTTGTTTTTGGGTTTTTTTCCTTGTTAGGGTGTTTTTTTCTTTTCTTTTTTTCGTTTTTGTTGCTAAGCTACGCTCTAAAAGTTTGAAGGCGGTCACCGAGTCTCAGCACTATGTGTCACTGGCAAAGCTGGTGTGAAGCCGGCCCAAAAGCGGCTGTGTGCAGGAGCCGCTGTCTCAGCCTCTTCCCTCGGCGAGGGGGACAGGCAGGGGCTGCTGTGCCTTCCTCACAGCTTCCTCCGACTCGCGCTTTTGGAGATTCACTCTTCTTG
Organism: Illadopsis cleaveri; assembly: GCA_013399915.1. Taxonomy (NCBI): domain Eukaryota; kingdom Metazoa; phylum Chordata; class Aves; order Passeriformes; family Timaliidae; genus Illadopsis; species Illadopsis cleaveri. The sequence goes on from VXBB01010841.1 coordinate 635,868, forward strand.
CTGTTGAGCGAGTTCCAAACCACATTATTAGAAAGTAAGCGACAGATGTCAGCGAGCGGATTAAACTCTCCCTTGGTCGAGTTCTGAGTGTGCCGGCTGGGAGGGAAATCCCTCGTTTCCGTAAGACAATCAGTCCCACATGCTGAGGGAGCGGTTCTCCTCCCCGGGATGGGGCTCGGGCGCTGCGAGCTGCAGGGGAAGTGGCGGAGTTCAGCGCCGGGCTCACAGCGGTGGGTACTGAGGGCGTGTGGCTTCCTAATAAAGCGCTTGAAAAATCTCCCTTTGCGTTTCCCTTCGTTCGGAAGCAAATTTGCAGCCACCAATTGGCGTGTTAGATGAAACTGAAACGTGAGATTACGTAGAAAATCTCATCGTTGGATAGCGGCGTTAGCATTTCAGAGAGACCACTGCTAGGATCATTTCCTTGTTAATTGTCAACAGGTAGTTTAGTGATAGCAGTTTTTAAGAGTTAAAATTTTATCATAAAACCTAAAAATTATGTGTTCCTTTTATGTTCTTGTATACATCCAGAAAAGAGATTCAGTAAGACTACAGAGTATGGTTGGAGACTTGTTCTCTGTCTCTTTTCAAAGAGGGGAAGGGAAAATAACAAAAGGTCTTTTCACAAGGGAAAAATCCGGACGCCATGTGAGTGATGATATTGCAAGTTGTTTCTATCTGGTGATTTTTAGTAAAAGGGCTAAGAACACATCTCGCGTATAGGATGATGACTTTGTGGCTAAGGTGTTTATGTTTGATTAGTTGGGGAGTTTTTGAGAAGGAAACAGTGATAATCTTATACCTGAATGATTGAAGTCACGAGACTGTGAGAATTTCTTGGAATTGTTCAAGAGATCGAAGACAGTAACAGCAGCAAAAGTCATGAGATGAATCTCATTATGTCGCGGACTAAAGTTAATCCTCCTGCTGACTTCAGCTATCGGAGCGGAACCCCTATCAGAGCTAAGCGTTTGATTACTGTAGAACTGCGGCAAGGATCCCCGCCGTTTTTTAGCCTGGATAGCGAGAGGAAAAGCCCCGAGCATCCCGGGCTCAGCGGTGCCTGGCTTGTGCCGTCCGAGCGGAAGGTGTTTCCCGGAGGATGTGGAGGACAATGCCCGGCGCTGCGCCGCCGTTCCGCCGCTGCCCGGCAGGGGGCGGAGCCGAGCGCTTCCGTCTGCGCTCGGCCGGGGAGCGCGCAGCGGCGGCTCCGCGGCTTTCTCCGCTCGTGTCACACTCCTCGCTGTAGCTGACTGTCTCTTGGGAAGCTTGTCAGGAAAATAGGAAGTGTCAGGATGGCTGGGATGGATTGAGAGAGTATTCTTAGTCACGCTGGTCTCGTAAAGCAATCCTCATCTTCTAGAATTTGTATATGGAGGCTTGTAGGCTCCCTGCAGAAAGTCCTGTGACTGGAAATGAAGGGAGGTCACAGACTCACAGAGTTGTTAGGGTTGGAAGGGATCTCTGGATATCATCTGCTGCAAACCCCCTGCCAAGGCAGGGTCATCCTAGTGTGGGTTATACAGGAAAGTGTCCAAGTGGGTTTTGAATGTCTCCAGAGAGGGAGACTCCATTACCTTTGTGGGCAGCCTGTTCCAGTACTCTGCCACCCTCAATGTAAAGAAGTTCTTCCTCATGTTGAGGTGGAACTTACTGTGTTTCTATTTATGGCCCTTGCTCCTCATCCTGTTGCTGGGCACCACTGAAAAGATGGTGAACGTTGGAGGGACACTACTTTCTTCAGCTATTCCCAACAGTATATTTCTTTTAGCAATTCCCATTCATGGGTATCTTGTAGTTTTCTCTCTTTTCTAGTGACAGGAGGCTTTGAATCTTTCAATGGGTTAAGAGAAAAGTTACTTGAGGGCAAAATGATAAGTCATTTTCCATGTTGCTTTGCTTTGATTTATCACACTGTAGAAATGGTTAATTCTGTTCCTTGGGTGCTTATTTCATAGCCAGACTCTGACTGATCTCTGACTGTCAGATATTCTGTGCTTGATCTGATGTTTCCTTCTCTGTAGCACCTCTGCTGCCAAATCATGAATAAGGACACTGATATACAGGAGTGCCTTAGAATAAATGGGATGAAATGTAGGATTGGTGCATTGAGGAATCAGTGCAGAGTGGACACCCATGTTGGCATGTCTCTCTTAATGGGGAGGTGGATGCAGTTGGGAAGCTTCTGGCTGTGCAAGACATCTGTAGCCTAGAGATATTTGAATGTCCTAATGTACTGCTGTGGCTGGCTTGTCCTGTATTTCTAAGAAGCTGCAGGTAGATGAAGGCATTTTCTTCTGCTCGTATAACTTATGCATTTGGGACGGATGGGCTGCATGGGATCAGCCACATATAGCTAGGTGGGTAATTACATCCTGGATCTCCTAAGTGCTTCCATGTTCGGAGGAGTGTTATTTCTAGTCATTCCTGGATTTAGCTTGAGCCATCTGTCTCCTTTTTTGAAAATGTTGAAACAGTTGAGCTTTGTAGGAAGCTGTGTGTTTGCCTCACTCAGTTGAACTGACCATGGTGTGGCACCTCCTGAAGATGTCTCATTGAGATGCTGAAGTTGTGGAGCAGCAATGTGAGCTCTGTTGATGTGGGTAGCAGTGTTAAGAGGAGTTGTTACTGTGCTACCTCTTGTCCAGTTTCTTTTGTGGTTAGTTGAATTGAAAGAAGTGCCAGGCAACTTCTGCTCATGTTGCAAGGAAGTAATGTACAGTCGAAAGAAAGAAGTAGTACTTGTGTTAATGAATGTGCTGTTTAGATGTCTAGTTGAAATTGATTTATTTTGGCTTCCCATAACTGAAACCGTTGTACTTATGTCTTTTTTTTTCCTTAATTAAAAATTATTTTTACAGGAATGCCTTATGCATAAACAAAACAATGTGTCATGTAAGACTAAACAAACACTTCCTATAAGATTGCCACTTTGAGGAAGTGTGCAGTGCCGATATTTCCATGAGTCAGTGTTTCAAAACCTGAAAGGAAACAACAGAAGGCTCTGTGGCTCATGATTGGCTGGAAAAACTACAAAGAGTCCTTCTGCTTGACAGCATGACTTGTTGTAATGTTAATATTTAATAAATAGGCTGTACTTAATTGCTACTGTTTTTCTCCTTAAATGGCATCAACTATTAAAATTTCAGTTGAAAAAATAAAAGCTCATGTTTAGCATTTCTGCTGTTGAAAGCTGTATGCTGGCTAGCAGAGAACCTGCTGCCAGATTTTACTTTGTGAAATTGTTTATACTTGAAAAATCTAAAGAAACAGCTCATTTGTGAATTTTCACTTCAACAAGCTTTTTGTGTTCCTGAAATCTAGTACTTAGGGGCATTAGGCTCTGCTCTAAAATAGTATTTTTTCTAGCAGTAGTAAAGCTTGTTATAGTTCTGTCTGATAGTTTGAAAATAGTAATTGGGGCAGGAGGATATTGCACACTGAGTTTACTGGGGCTATAATAGAATAAGGAGGACCATTTGCTGATCGTTCTGTTGACCTGACAGATAATAACAATCCACTTGTGCACTGTGAGCACTTATTGCAATTTAAGACATTCATCAGCTTCTAAACCTTTCCTTTATTATCTTTCAAAAGGGCCATTTTGTGGTTACAAGGTGTTGAGGTCTTTGTCTATAATCTGGGAATTCCAGCATCATAAGCTGTCCTTTGCACTAAGTGTGATCAGAATCACGAAGCAGTGAAATATTTGGGCCAAAAGTTGCCTCCTACCTGATGTAGGTTGGTGCTTCACACACAGCTTACCCTGTTCTAAACTCACCCCATTTTCTAGGAACTGTAAGACCTTGTTTATGTCCTGTTAAGAAAATGAGGATAGTTGGTCAGTAGATGTGCCATCTCTTTGCCTCTTATTCTTAGTGTGCCTTCTTTATTAATTCATGCAGAGCTATGTAGTTTAAGATACTGTGAAAGCAGTTAAACTTCGTGAAACTGAGAGTCTTGGGTGAAGTCAGGCAGAGTATTTAAGTGCTAGTTTACTGGTGTTTAAGCAGGTCAATTGCCAAGGGAAGGTATTTACAGGCTTCCACCATTAAACTTGGTACAGAGTAAATGTTTGAGAGACGTCTCTGCATTTCCCAGGCTAAAAAGAAACTTACCTTGTCCCTGACAAATTTAAGGTCTCCCTTAAGTCTAATAATACTAAGGTTGTTCAGGGAAATCCATTTTGTCTTGAGAAGATGTCCCTTTTAATGTCTGCTGGGATTTAGTGCCTTAAGTGGTTACTTGTAGAAGTAATTACGACTAAATATGTTCATTGCATAATACTGTAAAAGGATTTATTCCCGTTTAAATGGGGCAAAAGGTTGTGGAATAGATATTTTTAGAATTGGAGAATTTTTCCCAGGTACCTTTCTCTCTCACTATACATAAATATCTCTCTCTATATATATATATAGAAAATGGAAAATTATTATTTAGGAAGTGCGAAGTGTTTCTTATAAAGATAACAATTTTTTTTGCTGTTTCTAAGTTAGAGGACCAAGAAGTAAAGGAAGAAAGAAGAGCTCTTTGCATCTCACCCTGAATATATTCAAGACTTCTTAAGATCTTTTCTTCACATTAAAAAGTTAACAAGTACAGCTTAAACTGATGTTGCATAGGTAAAATGAAGTGGCAACTTAATGTTCTTATTGGTTGACTGTAGCAATGCTAATTAAGGCTTGAGTCTCACAGGCCATGGAAGCTGCAGAATAAATTATGCAGATTTGTCACTGCTGGTTCAGTATTTGAAATTGCCAGATTTGGTGGTGGTTGTGTTCTGACCAGCTTGTGTTCAGTGTGCTGAATGGAAAAGGTCTGGGGCCAGTGCTGTTTCTAGATGCCGAGTGCCATGGCTGTTTATGGACTGTCAAGAACAGCTGTGGTGGAGCAAAAATGGAGACTATATTTTCTGCAAGTGAGAGGAGGAAACAGAGGCAGCAATGGAAAATGCTGCAGTGAATGTAGTTTTGAAGAAACAGAAGGTGCTTGTGTTTGGGGCTGCCAGCCTGATATCAAATTCCATAGCCTTACTTTCTTTTAAGTAGAGAAGGATTCATATGAGTGGAAGCCCCTGTGTTTTGGTTTTTAGAGTGTGTTGAGGTAAGTTCACAGGAGTGAAACAGATCTGTTAAACAGATCTGCTCAGGGCCTCTGATGTCAATAAGCAAACTTGTTAGGTTTTTTGGTCTTCTTCTGGATTTGGTACATTTGAAATAACTGGTATTTAATCTGTCTCATGAGAAGTAAGTATTTTCTTGTCTCTTCATGAAAATGATTGTCTGGTGGTCAGAGTACCAAGTTTTCTTACATAAGGACATATAAGTGCCGCGTATCTCTCAGTTTTCCAGAAAATGCTTTTGAAGACTTCATTGTATTGAATTACTCTTCAGACTGATGAATGTTTTTGTATTACTTTTTTTTACTCTTTTGCTATCATTAGTTAAAACCAGATTTTTAGTTTTGAAATTGCTGGCTTAGTTAGATGCCAGTTTTAGCGTCTCTTGCTCTGTTTTCATGTGTCTGTTCTGCTTGATGCTGTTCTTTATGTTTTGCATATTGCTTCGGTTCTCTTTGATAGCTGCAGTCCAAAGCATGAAATCACTGTATGCTCACCCAAATTAGTACCTTGATGCTGCTGAGAAGGCAGGTCTTGTCTTTTCCCTTCCCATCATTTTCCCTTCTACTCATCTTGCTCCCAGCTCTTTGCACACCTACTGTTGACTGATGCTCTTCTGCTCACAGAAAAGAAAATCTAGTTCAATTTGCAGAGCAGAATCAAAGAATGCAACTTAATTTTCTTCTCAGGTTTAGTTTTCTTCCCATTTTAGTGGGCTGTGCACTCCAGTGGTTGTCAGAGGTGTTTCTGGAGAAGTATCCAAGAGCTTGACTGGGAATGTGCGTGTGTGGGAAATCGGAGGGGACAGCAGGTGCATCCTTTGCTTTCGTGTCTGGGTACTGGCAGCATCAAGATACTGCCTCACTCTTTCTATGCTCTTCAGTTCACTCCCTTTCCTAACTCTAGGTTTTCTTGATGGTGCTGTGTTTGTTAGCTGCAGTACACACCAGCTTGGTCAGCTGCTCTTGGAGAACAAATGTTGAAACTCCAGTGAGAACAGCAACCTGACAGACAGATGTATCCATATTCTCTGACCTGCTGGAGAGCTACTTGAATCTCACACTCAGTTCAGGAGCCTTAGCTGTTTATGAAAATTTAGGTGTTTTAGTTGGTATTAATTAATAGCCACACATGCTGCCCTGTTTCTCCATCACACACTTGGCTTTTAAAGCTGAGGCATCTAATGTTGATTATCATATTTACGCTTGACAGAATTCCCTCAACCCTTTGTCTGCATCAAAGCAAGATTTCTACTTATGGAGTTATGTTGTCAAACACTGTTATCATATGAAGTCATTTGTTACACTGATGCTCCTATTTAAGGAAGACCTCATGGACAGTGTTGCCTACACCAAGATTAGAAAATAGAATTGAAAAACCTCATCAAAAATACCTTTGATAGTATTAATCAGGTTAAAATTCCCTCTATCCTTCCTCACTGACTGATCTCCATTATGGGAGTGTAAATTAGGAATAATTCTGTTAAAGCCAGTAATTGTACTTCTCTGAGAGACAAATTAAGTCTCTGCGTATCTCATGTAGCAATTTTTTTTTTTCTTGGAGGAGGTAGGGGGAAAGGATGTAGTAAAATTCACTTTGGATTGTTAAGGAATACTTAATACTTCTCATATTATTACAATTCACTTTGCAAAGGGATGTGTTTGGAGAATAAATCTTGCAGCTAGCTCTTGTGAGAGCAAGAAGCCTAGAATAAAATCAGACGCTTGTAGACTTGGCTGCATACTGTAAAAGATGTAAATATCAGACAGTTGCATTGCTCATATTGATCTGACCAACAAATGTTCAGCCAAATATGCCAAAGAAAAATTAATGTGTGTGTGCCAGTGGACTGTTAATGCTTCTGCGGAGCAAGTCACCTAAGGCTTATATTAATAGTCAAAATATGCATTAGTAAGTCTTAATGCTGTGCTTTTAAACTTTCTGGTACTGGAGGTTTATGTATTTTGTGGTTACACCAAGGAAAAGCTCAAGCTTGGAGTTAATAACAGGTTTTATTAAACTGAAAAGCTGATTGTGGACTTGCCCATTCTAAGCTTCTGATTTTACTGACATTTGCTAAACCTTATGAAGTGTTTGTTCTTTAGCAGTGTCTGATTTCTTCAGCATAGTGGGCTGGTGACTGAATTTAGGATCCAAATAAAAGCTTTGTTTTAGAGTAAAAACAAAACAAATCTAACTTCCTTCCTCTCCCATCCTAACCTCTACCAAAGGGAAAAGAACTTCCCTGAAAGTTCACATGTTGTTTTCCTCCTATAGAAGACTTTCTGGGTGAAAGTTTTGCAAAATGAGATGTAAAGCTTCAAAATTATGAAGAACTGGAATATTTTTGCCCTGTTTTCCTTTCTCAGATTTTAATGGATCACTGCCAACTGTAAAACACTTCATATATTCAGTGGAAAGTTTGAGGTCTTTGAGGTTTGTTTGGGTTTTTTTTCCCCATTCTGCCTGAAAGAGAAAAAATACAGTGTATCTGTATTTTTGAAGTCTGTTGAGGAAAGAACACAAATGTTGAAGACTTCTGAGGCTTCTGATTAATGCTTCTGCTGTTCAGTTTTCATTCCAGACCTCTGAAGTATTACAATTCTTTTCTACTTCACTAGAGACTTGTGCATTTGTCTGTTATTACCTCTCAGGGAGCACTGGGGCAAAACGAAGGTCCCTTCATTAGCCAAACAACTGGATCTTGCTGTTCCCTGTTGCTGGGGTGTGTAGCTGTGACTGCATTGCCACTGACTGAAATGGATTAGTGTGGTGTGATGGTAAGAGGGTTTCACGTTTTTAAGAATGACTGGTAGGTTTGAACAGGTAGCATTTGATGCAAGGCTTAATTTTCATAAATATTAATGTACTTTTATGTGCTGCTAGTAGGTGGATGAACATTAGATGAAATGTCTCAGTTCTTCCATGTGCAACAAATGAATGAAAAGTCTTGAAGCTGGGAAGAGCCCCTATTTCTGTGATGAGAGGAGGAGGGTGACACAGATCTGTGTTCCATAAGATGCATGCTTAAGCTTTCTTCTCATACGTTACACTGACTTTGGGAGGAAATATACTTGTCTGTTTGTCTCTAAACTTGTTACAAAGAGATTTCAAAACCCATTTAGAAGAAGTTTGCATTGAAAGGCCTGAGTTTGTGTTTCATAAAAAGGGAAGATGAAACATTGGAGATGTTGTGTTACGCAGGGAGCAGAAGGGAACTTGTGAAGGAGTTTTATTTCCAGGATTTTTAATCTGGAGTGTTTTGTGTGTGGGTTTGGGTTTTTTTGGTGGTTTTTTTTTTTGTTTTTTTTCCCTCCCCTTGATTTATAGATATAGGAATAAAAATTTTAAGTGGCTGATAACTTTTTTATAGCAATTTGCAAATTTAAATTCCGTCCAGTTCCAGTTGCATGGAAGGCATGTAGTATAAATCAACTTTATTATTTTTTAAATTTTCCTTGCTTTTGAGTTTTATTCAGCTTTAATATTCTAAATATTGGAAAATGGACAACTTGAAGTACTTTATTTACAGTTGTGCTTCTGTTATGACTGTTTATACAGATTTGTTATGACTGTTTATACAGATTTCTTATGTTTAAAAAAAGCAACTCAAAAAACCAGATGAACTGGTGGCTGAGTTTTAAACTCCTTAAAAATAGGAGGGAGGGGAAGAAATTTATTTTTATTACTGTTTCCAATTCCTTCTAAAAATATTTCTATTTACAAATTGTTTACAGCTACTTACTTTTGTTCGAGAGTTCTAGAAGAAAACAGTTAGTGGTAGCTTTTTACAAGGCTGAAGTTGATTCTTGCTTGTGTTTCCCAGCTGGTGTTAGAGTACATCTGGAATCTGTGAAATTCCTTTCTTTGTTCCTCATTTCCTGTTTCATTGAGTACTACAGTGCAACTTTCTGAAAGCTATTTCTCTTAGCATCTTCTAAGATGTGCATTTTAAACCAATTGGTGACTTCTTAAAGGTGCTTGTGTTTAACAGTGTAATTGAGCAGCAAAATTGAACTGTATCATGAAACTTCTCAGATGCTTTGTTGTCATATTTCAGTGAAAAATAGTTTCTCGTTGATTTATCTGGCTGTCGTTCAGCTTGTGGAATTGTAGGAAGGAGGGTGGTAGAAATAAAAGAAAAATCTGGTCGATAGTACAAAAGCTGCCTTTCTTAGTCTCTCCCTCCCTCCCTCTCTCCCTCCCCCTGCCCAGGAACAATCACCAGTTTGTAATGGAAAATCAGATCTATTTTGCAGGAGACACAGGGTGTGACATCCTACAGTTGCTTTTTGATTCTGGTTTGAAAGGCTGGTGACTGCTATAGAACGCATGAAGACAACCTTGGAAAATTGAGCTCTGACGCTGTGGCACAATGTGAGAGTTGTGTGTGTCTAAAACAAAAGCAATCCATCTTCTCCAAAACACCCACGTTTACGTTAAATTTACTGGTTGGGATTGCATTGTTGCAGGTAATTCATAATCAGTAAAAAAGAGAGGAGATGCAGCTATCTAACAGAATTGCTCTCATTTTTTGCAAGTAGTTGTTCTGTTCTTCCTGAAAAAAATTGTGCTTTTATGAATACTTTACGTATTTGAGTGGCTGCCCCAAGTTTTCCAGAATAGATGCATGTTCTTCATAGTCTAGTGGTCGGCTCTTCTGTTGTTGCTAGTTGTGTGCTGTTTCTGAGATTGCAGCTTTCATTCTTTGTGCTGTTACTAGTCATGAAAACTCTGTGGTGGTACAATACATTTTCAAAAACATCTTCACAAAGCACCTGCTCTTAAGATGAGACTTGAATTCAAAGTGGTGTTTTTTCTCTTTATATATGCACTTGCTGTTTTCCTTTCCATTTTTCATTTGTGGAATTTCTCTGAAATGGCAGCATTTGCTCTCATGGAGAACTTAATATTGGGGAAATATTTCTCTTTTTTTAGCTGCTTTTAATATGTTATAGCAGAGATAAGCAAGGAATGTTAGCACTGAGACCTATCACTCCTGTACAAATCTGATTGGTACAGTTTCTTGTCTTCCTTTGATTTTTTTTTTTTCAAATGTCCCTGACAGCAGATACATAATTGATTACATGAAATAGGTTGTACATGGAAGTAGTTGCATGTTATATTTTTTCTACATATTATAAGGAGCTGAGGGAAGAGCTACTTGTTTCCCACAAGGCATGCAGAAATAGCGACAGAATTGTGAAACTCCAGCAGCTGTGTGTCGTTCAGCATGTTATATGGGTACAGAACCATTTCTAAGGTTCTCATATCTTCTGCACTTACATAAAAGTAACCGTACTGCTCAGTGTGTCTGAGAATTTGGTAAACCCAAAAGCCATTTTGCTCTGTAGGTGATTATTATTGCCAAAAGGCTGTTTTATGCCCTGTTTTGGGGATGCAGTAAAGGTCCTAGAAAACTTGCACCTGCTCTGCTCATGTCAGAGGACTGTGCTTCTGTAAATTTTGTGTACGGTTGTAACTGTCAGTAAGGTGCTCGTCTTGATCTCTGCAAATTCTCAGTCTAGACCAAGTCTGGTCCTAAGAGACTTCCTTCAGAGTACTTATCCCTGCAGCACTGGTTCATTAACCTATTAGTTCAGTTCCTCAAATGATAAGTTGCATTTTACCTCTGGGAACATAATGTTCAGGTTCTAAGTTCTGTGTAAAATATTCCCTGGTAGATAAGAGAAAGGACTCATCAGCTATTTCTGCAAATGTTCTGTGGCCTGCTCCTCTTTATAAACTTGTAGTTACATTTACAGTGTAGATATTTCATGTTTAAGACTTTAGTTGATGTTGCATAATGTCCAAATTTCAAATTGTTAAGATACCTGAACAACCACATTTGTGCTCTGTTAGCATTTCTTGCCCTAAGTGTAAGGTAGGGGTTGACCAGCACTATTCTTACTTCTGTAAATATTTGTCTTACCCTATGTTTGTGGATTGTTCCACATAATTAATTTTGCTGCATGCTGGGGGCCAGCAGCTCTTGGATGACTCTGCTTGACCACTGTGAACACCAGAGTTCCAACTATGGGAGCTCCAGGTAGTTGCTGCCGAAAGGGCTTAGGTGCTTCAGAGATGATGATGGCTTAGAAAGGAGATTGATCAATGGTCATAAATTCAGCCCTGTTTAAAGCTGGAGGAACTGTTAGTGTCCCTTCCCTCTCCTACTGATGTGTAGAGCCAACCTCTCTGCCTTGTGGGGTGATGTTTGCAATGGGCTTCAGGAAATTTGTGTTGCATGTTAGAGTTGCAAGGAGCTAGATTTCAAGATAGCGTGCCTCTCCCTACTCCCTCATGGCTTTTTATTTTAGGCCTGCTAAGCAAGATTGCCTGAGAGGGAGGAAAAAAGCTAGTTTTTATTCAGACCAGTACTCCTGCCTGTCTGTTTTTGAATGGTGATTCTGTGATTTTTGACAGGGAATAAAATGTGCCTGGGGGAATTTGGAATGTTGCAATGGAGCAAAATCATTTCAGTAAAAGTGAAACTCTAACAGGCTGATAGTGTGTTTTGACATCTTATTCTGTGACAGTATTCCAGAAAGTTGTGAGTTTGAAAGTGGAAAAAAAAAATGAGCCGAATTACTTATGAAGCCAGCTTCCATATTAAATGTAACCAGTCTCTGTAACAATCTAGTGGAAAATGTTGTCATTAGTAAAGTTTCCTGATAACACCTTCAAATTACTGGTATGCTGGTGCCCTGCTTCTGGTAATGGGAATTGGCAGTCTAGTCCTGGAAGTAACTTGTGCTGCATGCTCTTGAGTATGGGCTTCACTTTCTTGGGGAGAGTGAATCTCTGGAATTTAAGGTGTATTTTTCTCCTGGTCCGGTGGACTCTTATTCAGGTTCAGCTGTACCGTGTTAAACACTTTTTTTTTTTTTT
>VXBB01010841.1:647883-781632 GCA_013399915.1 Illadopsis cleaveri
GTTTAGCTGTTCCCTGTTTAACACTTTTTTTTTTTTTTTTTTTTTTAAACATTTGGTGGCTGTTTGAGCTATGACCAGAAGTACACGATGCTTGTAAGGTCTCTACTTCAGCACTACCATACAAACTGCATTGGGACACATACAGGAGCAAGGTTCTGTGCTTAACAGACTGTGTACAGTGGCAGAATGAAATGGGGTCAGGCATGAATATCTTATCCAGGAAGGGCTTAGAACCAAATAAGAGCTTACATGTCTGTGAATTAGTGCCAGGCTGCAGATATGCCAAAACTCCTCTGGCTTTGTATGGAGCTAACTCAGTGCTACAAAATGTGATCTGAAAGACCCACTACTTATGTGGTGGGAAAACACTGGGTATGGGGCTAAGTCAGATTCTCTATTGCTCTCCTGAGCTCCACAATACGGGATGTGGACAGGAGCTTCTGCCTACTTCCTTCAGAGTATGGAGTCAGCAGCAAGGCAGGACCTTGAAGCTGTGCCTAAAGACAGGAATTTGGTTCCATTTGTGTCTCTGGAGGAGGCAGTGATGGTGATTTATCAGTGCCTTTGTTGTAGGTATAACATTTGGTGTCTTCAGTGTCATGGTGAAAGGCTAACATATTTTGCAGTGTATGTATCTTCTAGGATATCAGCCTGCAGGAGATAGAATTGGGATATTTCTCTTTGGGTAGGTTGGGTTTTGACAGAAGCAAAGCACAGTGTACTTTGATCTAGTGCANACAATCATTGAAGTAAAATCTTTGGAACAAAATAGCGTGATATTAAGAATGTGTTCAAGTATTTCTTTTGAGGAATGGAGCACTTAGTTGGATGTTGGTGGGGACTAACGTGAATTCTGTTGGAGGCTGTGATTGAGAGCTTTTGGGAGGGGGAAGGGAAGGAGATTGAGACTTCTGTAAATTAAAACTAACTCAAAACGATGCTGCTCTACATCTTCTGTGGTATTAGTGATGCCTCTGAAAGGTCTTCAGTTATACCTAGGCTTCAGAATCATATCAGGAGTTACGGCTTAGCTGTAGACAGTGTAATCGCTGTGATACAAAATTGGTTTGTACTCTTGTAATAATCCAGATTGGGGGGTTCAGCCCCAAACCTTCAAGATATAAGACAGTAAATTTGACCTGGCTTGCTTAATTCATTTTGCAGTCTCCTCAGGTGTAATTTTTTAAGTTCATTAATTGCCTAATTAGCCTTAATGATAAAGGTGTTTTTATGCTAATCATTTGAAAGCCTGAATTAGGGACGGCACTGAAACACCGTAGCTGCTGTTCTGCCTGTAAAACAGCCTGAATATTTGTCTCACTGTGACATTATGACATCAGACATATGTCTTCATTCATGTTCCTGACAGCTGGAAGCAGTGTCTGAAAGGCTTGTATTGTTTACCCGTGTCTGCTAAGCACTGCTGAGCTTCCAGAGTCAAACCCTTGAAACTGAGGGTTACCATCATGATGGTTGTTCATTGTAATCTTGAGTCCCTTTGTGTGCACTACATTCTTACCTTAGCAGGATTATATATTTACTTTTAAAATGAAAACACTATACTGCTTTCAGCCATGGGTTGGGTGGTACTTGTGTAATTATAATTATTATTAATTTATTATTATTATCATTGCCATCATCTGTATTCTGTCCTTGTAGTGGAATACATGGTTTTCTGCTTATATGTTTAGTTCAAAACCTGCTCTGGCATTGTTGTTGAGTTCTTTTGCTGCATTCCTTACCATACAGTGGAATCTTTAATCATCCAGGCTTTTTCAACGTAGAGTTGACTCTNATCTAGTGCAGGTATTATGTGCATTTATTTGATATTTTTTCTTGACATTTTGCCATTGTTTTGGACATGGATGCATGCTTTTGTCCCCTCTGCCCCCCGATAAAGTGTTTGTTGCTTCTCTGACCTCTGTGGTACACCTGAAACCAGCTGTGCTGGAGTACTGAGCCTTCACAGCTGCGGGGGGCAAGAGGGTGTGGGAAGGATGAGCCATAGTTCAGCCACTGTGTGCTATAAATATATATATATATATATATATAAAATTTTTTTAAAGGATCTCTGTGATCTGGGAGCATTTACTGGGATTTCTCTGGAAAATATACTTGTAATATATNGCCTTAATGATAAAGGTGTTTTTATGCTAATCGTTTGAAAGACAGCCTGAATTAGGGACGGCACTGAAACACCGTAGCTGCTGTTCTGCCTGTAAAACAGCCTGAATATTTGTCTCACTGTGACATTATGACATCAGACATATGTCTTCATTCATGTTCCTGACAGCTGGAAGCAGTGTCTGAAAGGCTTGTATTGTTTACCCGTGTCTGCTAAGCACTGCTGAGCTTCCAGAGTCAAACCCTTGAAACTGAGGGTTACCATCATGATGGTTGTTCATTGTAATCTTGAGTCCCTTTGTGTGCACTACATTCTTACCTTAGCAGGATTATATATTTACTTTTAAAATGAAAACACTATACTGCTTTCAGCCATGGGTTGGGTGGTACTTGTGTAATTATAATTATTATTAATTTATTATTATTATCATTGCCATCATCTGTATTCTGTCCTTGTAGTGGAATACATGGTTTTCTGCTTATATGTTTAGTTCAAAACCTGCTCTGGCATTGTTGTTGAGTTCTTTTGCTGCATTCCTTACCATACAGTGGAATCTTTAATCATCCAGGCTTTTTCAACGTAGAGTTGACTCTTTTAAGTAGGGGACAGGATAGAAAAATGGTATTTACCAGTCATGGTGCCAATTTCCATCTAATTCTAATTTTTTCTGGAAGGTAGTTTTGTTGAAGTGCTAAGGATCTTGGACCTGAATATGTATCCAGCCATTGTTATTCTATTGTGGCAATCTTCCTGCTTACTTCATTTGTGATGTGCCTTCCCCCGCTAGGATGTAGAGTGCAGATGCCTCACAGGCACCTCTCCCAGCTATTTGTAGAGATGAAATCAACTGGCTTTGGCTAAGCAGTGCCCAGAGTGATGAGAGAGCCCTGCCAGGGGAAGGGACAGGGGAGGACACGCAGGATTCTGTTTCTCTGCCTAGCCAAGTCTTGCTTCCTTCCTTTCAAGATCCTGTTCTTGTCAATCTGCACTTGGAGTCAAATGCCTTCTGTGTCTTCCTGACACGACAGGGCTTTTGCAGTGAAAATCCTGCCTGGCATAACCAGTATGGGAGAAATGAAATGCAGCACTAGAGCAAGTATTTCTTAAAAGAATCAGAAAAGATGATGATTTCTGTTCCCTGGGATTTTGGGGGATTTTGATCGAATTATTTAAAGTCAAAAGCCAAGGGCTGCCTAATACTTCATTTTGACACCTGGACATTTACTGGACAGGCTGACTTCTCTTGAGTTGATGTTGCCTGTTTTAGCTGAAACAGTTGAGGGGTGTAGGAAGAGTTTAGCAGAAAAACAGCTTTAGTACTCTATTTGGTTCTGAAGAATAGAAGCTAAAGAGGAAGCTATTATTAAGAAACTGGTACTAAATTGTTGCTTTCTCTTTCCCCTGTGTGCCCATGCTCCCATGCTTGTTAGACTGCCCCTGATCTGCAGTATTTAATATAATTTTTGCCTTTCTGTAAGCTAACAGTTACGGAATTCTGAGCACTGCACTACCAAAGTCTCGATCCTGGTGTAGAGCATTGTTTTGTGCGAATAACTTCTGTTCTGGTTGCTTGGAGTCTAAACAATGTAGAGAAGTCTGCTATAGCCTTAGTAATAAATTTAATTTTGTATTCTAGCTGCTTACCTTTTTGAAAAGCTGCTGTTCACTTATGTTACGGCATAACCTTTTGCTTAGCCTTGACAAGTGTTGCCCTGTTCTGAATAACAATGGTTAAATACTCCACTGATCCTTGTGACCTTAGTAACAAAACTCCAGTGCCCTGCTGGTATAAGGGTGTGTTTTATTAATATTTAGAGCAGAACTGAATGAACAAAAGATTAATTTAATGTGAGGCTATCCTATTCCACTTGTCACGGAGCACAAAGTGGATTACTTGATAAAAAAAGGCTGGAAGCTGAGCATGACAACAAAGCAGGCAGGGCAATGATCTTGCCAGTGAGGTGTGGAATCATATGGTAGCCAAACAAGGGTAGATCAGGTTCATTATGTTAGTCAGGGTCAACCAAGAGCCTGGTGACCACCAGACAACTCTGTAGTGATGAGTAGGTCCCAGGTAATACCAGAACTTAAGTCATCAGGGCAGAGTCAAGGTTGGAGTGGCTGGGTGCAGACAAACCTGCAGAGCTCTGACAAGGGCCGAGAGTCTGGTCTGGAATGCAGCCCTGAAGTGGGGAAGGGTGTCCAGTGAGGCCTCCTCCAGTGCTTTCTCCCAG
The DNA here is from genome assembly GCA_013399915.1 of Illadopsis cleaveri. Classification (NCBI taxonomy): domain Eukaryota; kingdom Metazoa; phylum Chordata; class Aves; order Passeriformes; family Timaliidae; genus Illadopsis; species Illadopsis cleaveri. The sequence continues at coordinate 652,243 of VXBB01010841.1, forward strand.
GGCGGCCTCCCCAGCAGCCTGCTCCGAGTTTACACAGCTGCACTGTGTCACAGCTGGCCTGGAGCCGAGGCCTCCAGACCCCCGAGGGCTGGGGGAGGCTCTGCTCAGCACCCTGGCACTGCTCGTGTTTGGGTAAGATCTTGTCTGGGCTAGCCTTAAATCACATAAAACCTTCTGCAGTTCCTGATCCTGGGATAGCCATGGTGTGAATCGTAAAGGATGAAAAGAGGAAGTGTAGATGCAATAACAGAAAATAGGTCTGCATGTTTTGTAACATTGGCTGTGGCGATAAAACGCATCCTGTGTGTGAGGGGAGGCCAGCCCCCCGTTGTGATTGTTGCAGCCACTGTGACTTGCATTGGGTGGTGGGTATTTCCACAGCTCTTTGTGGATAAGGGCAAGTGTGGGAGGCACTAGGCATTAGGTAACTGTTGCTACAGTATGTTACAATGATTGCTAATTAGACTGTGGGGATGGACAGAAAGTAAATTCTCCTGAAGTCTCTTTAACCTCTTGCAGCTGTGTTTTTGTGCCTTTATTCATCCATATCCTTTGACTAGTATCTTGCCCTCATTCTATGACATTTTTTAGTGATTTATTCTTCCCTCTTTCTATGGTTTGAAAACCGTGTCTGATTTTTGTAAAGTTTCTGGTGCATGCTCTTACTTCTCTCCAGCCTGTATCAAGTCTGCCCTTACATCATGTCAGCAGCATTCTGTTGATTAGCAGAAGAGACCTATAAGAGTTCAGTGTTCCTTTGTTTCCTTGCCTCTTTTCCCCTTCCCCAGAAGGACTTTTTTAGAGACTTCTAGGTGTTATTTCTGTGGGAGCTGTTGAAGGAGTCTTTGCAGCAGAGGTTTGTGTGGAAATTAGCTTATGAACTCAATTGTTCTCCCTGCGGACTTGTACTTGAGATGAAAGGGTTGGTTCTGTTTGCATTCAAGTTTCCTGCTGCTTTGAAAGGCAGTGGTGTGTCTCAGAGCAGCAATACTTACAATATGCTCCTTCCATAGAAGGGAGAGTAATGACCAGTGTTTTATAGATAGGCATGTGTTCCTCATCTTCCTCTTTAGTTCTGCCTGATTAAAAGAGTTAGAAGTTATCACTGTTAATATTTTTTTTTTCCTGAAAAGGCAATGATAAGTCATGCAAAATATTTTGAACTGTAGTATGAGTGTTTATTATGGTAAATTCACATACTGCAGTACTATTAAGTGCATCTGAGGCTTGTTCTGCATAATCACATTGCTTAGAGATTTTTATCTTAAGATGCACATAAAGTCTGCACTTTGTGGGTTTAGTAATTCCTTGCTTCATGACATCAAGCATTCCCATATGTTTAAGGGTATCTTGCTTGTGTAAGAGCAGGGATATGACAGGCAATCAAGTTAAGCAAAGATTGAGGAGACAGCAGTTGCAGGGCTGGGGGAAGGAAATTCAAAACTGTTATGTAAAGAAAGTGGTATAGGATCTCCCAAAACAAAGTAGCAGAGAGCGCCCATGGGATGTGTTCAGTAAGTTATTGAATGGTTTTTTGTAGCTTGGCTTGACTGTTCGTGCTGGAGTTTTATGTGAGTTCTTTTACTTAAGTGCAGTGTTGATTCTGGCACCGTCTAAGTTAGATTAGGTGCGCCTTTGAGCTGAAGGGTATAGCAGGGAGGTGGAAGTGGAGAGAAGTTGAAAGGAGGGCTTATCTAGTAAAGTGGCTTTTTCCTCCCTGCTGGGAAGACCACAGAGCTGTACTATCTATTCAGTAAACATCTTCCCCTGGGTGTTAGCTGTGCTGCTAATTTGCAGCTCTTAATGATAACAAGCCAGAGAACTTTATTTTAGATAATCCACTTGATACAGGCAGTTGTTGTAAAGCATTTCAAGTGGGGATCTGTCGAGGGGCAAAAGGATGAGGAAGGAAGCTTGTTAAAGAGGAAGGAAGCTTGTTAAATGGGTGTCCTTCTCATTCCTGCAAGTACACTGTAAGTGGTTAAAGCTCAGTGATCTAATTGGATTCCTTGGCAGATTTATTTTAGGTGGTTATTCTACAGTTATCAACTGTACATGTTCCCCATCTCCTTCCATTTAAATGTAAGCCTGACTGGCAGCATTAATGACTTCTGATTCCTGAAGAAAATGAGGCAGGATTTATGTTGAAGTTTTGGAAATTCAGTTCTTAATCTACAAGACAAATTTTCGATACATGTGTTTATGTCTACTTTGCCTTTACGAAAGGGAGAGAACTAATGGAAGAGGTACCACTTGAACAGGTCTGGGTGTGGGTGTGATAATGGGAAATGGCAGTCTGGGTGTCATTTACTTGAGTTTTGTGTTTCACAAGACAGTAACAGTTTGTTGGTTTGGGTTTTTTACCTATGCAATATGAACATGTGTCAACTTTGGTAGCCCTGCCAGCAGGAGTTACACAACTTGGAATGGCAGACTGTGCTGGACAGAGGATATCCCGTGAATTTGAGAATGAAGCTTGTAGATGATAAATGCCAAGGCAAGAGTTAATTTAGTACCCAGTTTCCATAAATAGAGGAAGTTGATTCATACAGTCATAGCTAGAGAGTACATGAGTATGTCAGAAACTTCACTGTCTTGCTTGAGATCACAAATTTGCTGAATAATGTGGTGGGTAAATTCAGTCTTCTACCCTTAGAATGGAAGTCAAGAAGATAAAATGGTGTGGAAAGAAATATCTTTTTCTTTGCTGTAATTGTTCTCTTTCACTGGTTGGCTCTTCAGTACACCAAACACTTTCACTATTCCAGACACTTAGATGTATTTATGATGTAGTAAAAGATTAGCAACATATGATACTTGATTATGCTTGTAGAAAGAGAATAGAGAATGCTTTCATCTCAGATAAAGCTGTATCAAAACCCAGCAGAATAAGTAGTCAGAAATGAAAGTAAAGTTTTTAAATGTCAGCTGAACAGAGTTTCAAAGTTAAAAGTTGCTTGCAAGTTGTGTAGGGTTTTCTATAGCTCTGTAACGCATGACTGTACAGTCAACCATGTAAACCATATAAAGCAGTAAACCATGTAAAGCAGTTACATAATTATTACAGTACATATTTTGTGGGTTATGACTGTGTGCAGTGTATTTTATTAATATATGCTATATATTATTGTGGAGAACAGTATTTCAATTTGTATATATGCTTTATTGATCACAAGTGTTGCTGTTTTGAGGCACATTGGCTTCAAATTACAGCAATAAATGTATGGGTTGGAAGTCACAGGGACTATGGCTTGGGTTGTGCTGTCAGTGATAGAATTGAGTGTATCCAGAGCTGATTTTAAGACCATCTCTGTTTCTAAATGTGCTAACCATCTGGCACAATTTATGTATGTGGTCTGTTTTATGTTTGAGGGTTGGTGGGGTTTTTTGTGTGTGTGTTTTTTTGTTTTTTTTTTAAAGAGGGATGAACAAATATACATACACATAAGTATTCTTTTGGACCAGTTTTGCTGTACTGTAAAGATGGTGTCTAACTGCTCTGGTTATTTACTTTCTAGTTTTTTAGAAATGTTAATAGAATAGATGGTGGAGGCTCGGACCAGGCACGTTAATGTAGTAGGAGGATAGAAGTGAGTGTATTTCTTCAGCAGATCTGCAGTGGAGTTTGGAAAATTGTCTGGATTGGCAGAGACTACTTTGTTAGCTTTTAAAATAAATAAATTCTTTTGCCAGGGGAAAAAAGCTGCACCTTGTAAGTTCTTCAATGTATACGAGACTTAAGTAGTCACTTCCAGGAGTCTGTCCTGAAAAATGAAGTGTTGTAGCATTGTTTTCTTCACTACTCTAAATCTGAGACTCAGAGGCATTAGTAGATTCTGAAACGTGAGCTGGTAGTTCAGGGGTCTGTTGCATACTACATTTCAGTGCTAAGCATATTAGAAAAAAAAAAGAACCACTTACCCTAAACTGTTTCCATAAAGTAGGCGGTTGGAAGCATAGCTTTCATTTCTGTTCAGAAATTTTCCTTTGGCTCTAAATTGATCCTGTAGATGCATAACTGATTGAGGATTCTTTGCTGTCTGTCCATAAATGTTGATGTTTTGGTAGAAGTTGTTTCAACATGCGGTAGCTCAATAATATATGGTCTCCCTCAATGTGTGTTTAAACTGTTACGGTGGTGTATTTATAGTTTCTTAAATTCTACTCTTAAGCATATGGAATATGCATGAAATGCAGTTGATGGGCTACAGTTGAGCCAGACTGACACAAATAAAATCCCCTCATTATGTTCACAGAGATAATTAGTATTACTTTAAATATTTTCCTTGCTGTTTCCCACCCATGTGAATCTTGACTGAAATTGCTAATGATTATTAAAAAGTATACACCCCTGTTCTCCACACCTGTAATTGCACTGTCTTGATGCTTTGTAGGTGTCTTGATGCTGTCAGGCTTTGTAGGTGTTTGACAGAGGAGCTAAACAATGTTCTCAGTGGTTTTGTAGGGAATCTACAACAACAGCTTTGTGTTCTACACAACATGCAGCCTTTCTGTGCAATTTGAAGTATTCTTTGTTCTGCCCTTCTTGATATGTTAATTATGCTATATTGTACTAGCAAAATGACATTTGGCATCATTTTATTTTTACTATCCCATTTTGAGATGCATAAGTGGAAGACATCCTGTACAAGTGTCATGTTTTAGAGTTAATTTTTAAAATTATCTAGCTCTTGTTATGTTGCCATCTGTTTTCCACTAACTTGAAGAGGAAACAGCTGTTGTGAATAATCTCAAGACAGTATTTTTAATAAAGTCTAATAGGTCTGCTTACCTTCAGTTTGCATGTGCATCACAGGGAGTGACTGTGTTGGCTAAGGGGAGAAATGTGGTTTTGCAGTAGGAGCTGTAATGAATTTGGTAAAGCAGTGATTCTGAAATGTTTCCTCCATAGCTGGATTTGAATACAGCTGGAGAGATCAGTGTTAATGGGACACACTTCACTTGCCATAACTGTGCATTGTCTTGTAGAGGGGCTGTTATTGCACCCTTCTGCCTTCGAGTGCAGTGATTGGCAGGCAGCTGTGGCGCTGGCTGAACCTGCTGATCCAATGTAAAAACTAACTCATGGCCACACCATGCTGTCTTCAGCGTGCTGAGCCAGTGGAGGCTGTAGCTGTGCTGGACCTTGGGGAAAGCACTGGAGATGGAGAGCCAGTGACCTGGCCTCTTCAGCTGACAGCATGCATTTGTATGGAATTAGAGGTAACATGTGCATCAGCAGGTCACACCATTTTGGGGAAAAGATTAAATTCTCTACTGGAGAATAAGCATTACTGATGGTAAGTAGAGTATGGATGCACTTGAATAGCTTATTACCTTATGAGTTTCTTGACTGTATTTTAGACTTCATTTTGGTGAGGAGTGAGAAACCTCATGAAAGAGATGATGTACCGTATAAGTCTCAATCACAGTGGTGATTCAACTGAATAAAGGCAAGGGTAAATGAAAGTAGAGCAGCTGACTGTCAAAGAATGCCTTGGAAAAAAGTTCAGATTGGTTTATTTGAGCTCAAGCATCGCAGAGTGGCCAAGATTCGGTACTGTTTTACACAGATTGGCTTTCTTCACTTATTTCCCTTTGATTTTGGTAGAAAGAATTTGTTAGGTTTGAAAAACTTTGCCGGATTAATGGCTGTTTTTTCAAAGGCCTCAACAGTAAAAAGTGTGGAGAGGCTAACCAGCAGAGAGCATTAAGTGGTGCTCAGGTAATGAGAGTTGAATGGTGAATGAACTGTATCTTCCCTAAGTAGACCAGATTCTTTTTGTCAGACACTTTGTTGCTTTTGCTTGAGTCTTTGGATCAATGGCATTATAGAACAATGCCAGCAAGAGTAGCCATGAAAAATGAGCCTGTAGTTCAAGTGCTTGAGATTGCAGCCTCAAATCTTCCAGGAGCTTACATCCCATAAACCTGTATGAAATATGTCCAGTGCTACGCAGTTGCACATGCCCTGTCCTGTTCACTCTCATTGCTGCCCCATTTCTTGCTGAAGGCTGTGGTGTGGTTCCATCAGGAACCTCTACAGTGTCAGAACTAATGGCTGAACAAGATCTGTTATGAGCTGATATGGTCTGTTCTGCTTAATGGATTGATTTGTGTAGCACGTGGATGTGTGTTTTTGCACCATGTGGGGGAAGATGGGCAGTGAGCAGCCAGCTGGCCTGTGGTGGCTTCAAGTGGCTGTGAAGCTGCAGTGTTACTGAAACAGATGAGAATATTGCTGTTCCCTGCTTAAAAACCCCCTTATAACTCTTGTCTTCTGACACAGAATGAGTGTGTTGAAGTGCAGGAAATGACACTGACATGCAAGACAGTTGAAAATCACTTACACTTGCTTTTGAGCTTTCCTGTCAAAGGTAGGCTATTAAACAGTGCTGTTTCTCTGGAGGAATATCTTATGTATGCTAAGAACATATTAGTACAGAAATCTATCTGCCTTTCAGAGGAGAGAAACTTTGATTGGTAACTATAAGCAAATAGTAGTGACCCAGAATATTGTAACCTATGCAGATGTTTCTTTTAAAGACTGATGTTTTTGCTTGGCTTTATAGGCCATGTCTTTGGTTGAATAGCAAATTTAATTTGTTTTCCTGCTTCCAGGTATATGAGCTGCCTCACTTCAGAATTTATAATGCAAGTGTTTTAATTTCAAAACAGTTTAGAGCTGGAAATAAGAAACAAGTAGCTTCTTTTGCAGAAGCTCCCATGAGTCAAAAATCTTCTGTATAGGAAAGATCTGTTCTGACTGCACATCTTCTGAAATAATTAACATTCCTATTCACAAATGGTTCATCTTGGGAAGATGAGAAGAAAGTGTCTTTCTTTGGATCCTTTAACTCCATAGCTGGTAGAAACATGGTTATGCTGTGGTTATGGCATGGTCATTTGGTATGTAACAGTGCTGGAGTACGTAGAGGTGAACTTTGCCTTAGTGGGAACTTAGTTGTTGGGCTTGTGTCTGTGATACTCTGTGGTTCTGTTGTATGTATGTACCCTCTCTCCACTTGGGAGTTCCTCTGCCCTTCTATTTTGGTGTGGAATACCTCAGGCAGCTTCCCATGAAGTGTGTCTTTTCTATCAAAGTAATTTCTGTCACAAGGCATTTTTGTGCCAGATTGCTTTGCAACAGTTATAGTACCTTTTTCATGCCTAAGTTGATGTTCTTTCCACAGTAAAGCCCTTGGGGGCCATTTTTTTTTTCTCTCTGTGTGGATGTGATAGCACTGCTGAAGTATATGCTGGTAATAGTAAGATATTTCCTGTCATGCTTAATGGGAAGCTGTTTGTCTTACCTGTTTGTCAAAAGGACCAGGTTTGTTGTCTACTCCTGCTCTGCATTGGTAAATTCTGCTTTGTGTTTGATTTTCCCCCCTTGTGCTGTTATGACAGCAGGCAAGAGGCTTCCCACTCCAAGGTGTTGATCTTGACATGCTGCACAGGAGAGCCCTTTGGTGTAAGACCGGTGGGTCAGGCTGGGATGGCTTTGCTGGCCCTCAGATGCAGCTTCTGCAATCTCTCATGCGGTTGCATTAGCAAATACTGTAATGCATTGCTCCCATGTAGTCTCATCTGAGGCATCTGAAGTTGCATTTTGATTGTGAAGTACTGGAGAGGGATGGAGTTTGACCATGGAAGTTTGCTGTGTGACTTACTGTGCACAATCACAGATGGAGTCTGCAGCAGAACCAGGGTGGAATCCAGTTTTTCCACCAAAAGCCAACTTTTGCGTTGGGATGGGAACTTCCTGTGCAGAACAGCTCTGCTGCGTGGTATTGCTTCGTAAAAATAAATGGACCACTTTTGAAACCACGTGAAATGAGAAAGGGGTTAACTGAGGCTGAATGAATGACTTTCCATTCTTGGGTGATCTCTGCAAAGAAGCATTAGTTTGTTTTGGTAGCCAGATCTCTGGTGTATTCATCCTCATCCCACAGCATTAAAAGTTATGACTACAGCATCCACGTGGATTTGTGTCCATCTACTGTGTGTAACTTGTGTTCCACCCTAAAAGGTAAAAAAAGGGAGTAATTTTATCCAACAAATAGTTCTTGGATGGGCATGTCTGTTTACGTGCTTTAACTTTTGCAGCTGGTTATTGTAAATGTCTGTGAAGAAATTCCTTACAGTCCGTGAAAGTGTGTGATACAATCCAGAAATCAGCTTCATTTTACACATGATTATCAGAAGCATTCCCTGACTCCAGTCTCCTGTTCTTTTGCAAGCTATGAATTTGCACAGTGGTTTGAGAATATTATATCAAGACGACTTGATATTGCACATGTGTAGTTTGGGCTTTAGATACCTATTGACACTGGCTGCATGTGATAGCATAGCTTCATGTGACCCTCAATAAATAAGAAAGGATTTATTGGTTTCTATTTTTTGAGTTTGAGAAAAAACTAGTACATGCTGTTATCAGCAAGAAAAAACATGATTTTCTCATTTCTGTTGGGCTCTGAAAAAGATGAATTGTAAGTTGATGCGTGTGGGTAAATTATCATTTTTTGCCTGCTTGATGTGTTCTGTAAAGTGCTGATGACAGAGTTAACCAATGTTTTGTGTATTTTGAGCTTTTGATGACTGAGTAGTTGCACCACATAACTGTGATTCAAAACTGAGAGTTTAAATTTACTTAAATGTTTGTTGTCCATTTTGGTTGTTGGGCTGAGGAATAAGCTTGGTTGCAGTGCCTTCTCCACCTGTGTGTCATGAAAGCGAGACACTGTCACCAGCTAGCTGTGTTGGCTCAAAGACTGTCAAGTTGGATCTTGGTTTGATTTGGCAAAGTTTTCAGAATAAGGCTTCTAAATTAAGATTAACACTACATTTCAGTGTATCTTTTGTATTGCATTATGTTTAGGAATGCTGTGCCTTTATACTTCCATCCTGTCAAATATCCTTTACTTGCCCTTCCCTTTTTAAAACTTAATCCTCCTTTATCATGTGTGAATATTTGTGTAGGATTAAGCATTTTAAGAAAGAGAATGTCTTCTTTGTTGGTACAGCCCTCGTTACTGCTGGACCTCTGCTACTGAGGCAAAGTCAGAGTAGGTTTGTGCTGTGTTAGACAGAATTAGGAAACTGAAGATGCATATAACAATAAAACTTCGTGAATGTATTTTGGAGTGGTTGTCAGATATTCCTCTTGTTCATGTTTTTGAATTCCTTCACTTTTGCATAGACAAATTATTTCTACTTTTTCACTAGTAGTAAGTATGCAAAATATTTAACACTTCATGAGTACACACAATCAGTGTGACTTTACCCCATTTTCTGCAGCTGATATGACTAACTTGTAAACTGAAACCAGAAGACTGAAAGAAAACCAACATCAATTGAGTTTCATTATATTAACACTTTGCATAATTTAGAAAAGGAAAGTAGATCACTTTCCATTTTTAATACCCACTTTATACTTTGCATAAAAACCCAACAGGATTGCAGACAGTTCATGAAAAGTTACACATTTGTAAATACAAATTTTAATCATGTGAATGTTTGTAGAAATTGCAGGGGAATATTGTAATTTTGGCTTAAACTTTTTTTAGAATCTCAGCTGCTTATAGTGATGTGTTTTTGGAGCACACAGCTACACAAACTTCTGAAGTCTGCAGTTTTGTTCATTGCTTGTAAATAAACTACTATATTCGGCTGCTTGCTTCTTTTTCTGCAGTGTTGTGCCTGTGTTATCTATGCTCTGTGCTGAGGAGTGAAGAAGTAAATGTATTTTCCCATAGTTACTGAAGTTGGATGATCAAGCATTTGGTTCTCATCACATTGCCTGCACAATGAGTCATGCTTTTTTCGTTAGGTTTGTTCCTCAGGCCAGGATTCATGTGATGTTCCCCTTCTCTGGGCAGTCAGATTAGTCACTGTTGAAATCTTGTTTAAAAAATAAATTGCACCACAGGTTGTTGCCTGCTTGCTCGTTACATGCTCCCCCACTGCTCGCTGTTTGGGTTCAGCAGCATCGTTATATTGAAAAATGTATTATAGTCATGGTCCCACTGAAATTAGTGTACTAAATTCAGGACTCATAGTAACTAGCAAAGAATTGTCTATAAGGCAGGTGAATTTTAAGTAATTCAGTGTGCTGAAACACATCTTGCTTAAACTTGGCTTCTTTCATTATACTGTTAAGAACAAAGTCTACATTGCAAATGTAGTAGTAGCTTGAACTTTGTGATTTATAAAAGCAGTGATAATAACAAAAATCGTTAACATAGATGACTTACTATCATGGTACCTGAATCAGACTTTAGTATTTGGAGCAGAAACTCTTCTTGCTGAATTATCTGTACCTAGAAGTGTTCAATGGAACAGAGGCGTAATGGAGGTTTCAAACAACTTTAGGACAGTAGCAGTTCCCAGTCTCTACTATGTGATAGGCTGTTATGAAGGCTCTTGAAGTTCTTTATCTTGGTACTAGAAGATTTTAGGGGTGATGGTTCATTGTGGGAAGTAGCAGTTTGAAAGACAGACTAATGCAGAAAATGTGTGGTGGCCAGACCAGAAGTAGGAAGAGAGAGGGGAAAATATATACAGTATGGTTGTAAACACATAACCCAGATGTTGCTGTTAGATAGCTAAGCTCCTTATCTAGTCAATGGACAACAAGTTACGATTCAGAAAACATGTTATGTTCATGGCCCAAATCCTCTTACACAGGAATCTGTCAACAGTAAATGTTAATGCAGGCACCTAAATTGTGCAAAGTATTGCATCTTACGAATATCCCCAGGACCAATGCCTGGTTTGTGCCTTGAGAGCAGATTAGGATTATGACACAGTAAAGGATTGGAAGTTGCTAAAATAAATGGTTATAAACTCTGCCATAGTTTATAGATGAAAACCTGAAGAGGAGGAAAGATGAATTAATGTTCTACATTAGACTTTGATTCTGGTTTTTATGAACAGCTTCATTTTTCATGTTGTAAGTTGTTAATAGTGTTTTGACAGGAAAATGCTCAAGAAGTAGTTGAAGGTGCAGACCAGTGTGGGAGAAAATGAGATTATCTATAGAAATCCAAATAGTGTTGTTTTGGGTTTTTTTGTGAAGGTTTTTGTGGTGGTCTTGTTCTGTCTCCAATTTTCAGCTGATTCTCACAGATATCAGACACTCATAATTGTTAAAAATACTAGTTCACATTGTTAGTTTTCCTTTCATTCTGTGTGAGACAGATGGATGTGGTGACTAAAGAGATATGCTAAAATTCAACTTTGGATGAATTTTATGGGTGTGGATGAGCCGCTCATGGGGAATACCCAGCTTCCAAAAAACACTGCCAGATTTGAAAAATACTCAGCCTTTAGGTGATTAACTGCAACCAAAATTTAATTTTGAGTCTTGCTCTTGTTTCTGTGAGAATATCTACTGGAATAGAACAGACCTGTGTTGAAGTTTCTTTAATCCTGCTGCACTGACTTCCCCTGGAAGACAACATAACTGTGTATTTTGGCAGTTGCTTTGTGCAGAGATGAGTATATTGGGTCTTATGTACTGTGAGAGGAGGACTTGATCCTGTGACTGCAAGTGAAGCAAGAACAGGTAAATGCTTAGGTATTTGTGCATGTGAACTTCATTTTGTTGAAAGATTCTTCTCCCAGCCACCACCTGGGACACTGGGAAATTGGATGGGGGAATTCCTGTTTGTTTTTTTACAGTTCATTTTGCTCAGTGCCCGTCAATCAAGTCCCCTATACTGCTCTAGATTTGTGGGCAGATCTTTACAGCTACTTTTGAAAATAATCTCATATGCTCTTAGCTTGCAATTTGAAAACTTTCCAAAGCTTAAGGCAGTGGTAGCTACAAGTGTCATTTCCTCCCTGTGCTTAAGTCAGTTTGTCTTCACCTGTATTTTCTAAGTGAAAATTTTATTTCAACAAAGACCCAGGAATCCTGTGCTGATGAGATTTCTGAAAAAACAGATACTTGTTTAGTAAGCCTGCTGGCATGATAAATGGAATGTTTAGGATCTTGGATGATGGTGATGGTCCAGTTCTGTTAGTGTATGGATGTTCTGGAAGTAGCCACTTCTTGAAATTCTTGGGCCAAACTGTGTGGTGGCTGTAGTTGAGGCAGTCTGGCTTCAGAGTAGAGCCATGTTGTCCTCTTAGTTTCCATGAAGAAGTCAGTGGGTTTGTAGATCAGTTGCAGTGTATGCTTGCATCTGCAGACTTAAGAGTTTAGCTGCACAGCACTGCATGCTGGCAAGTGATTGCTTTGATAGTCAAGCTCAAATGCTTTTAGGCACCTTTAAATGTTGGAGAGGGAGATGCCATTGGTTTTGCTTCATTAACAGCAACAAGAAATTAGCATAATTTATGTATATTCTTGTGTATTGTTGTCATGCATCTGTGCAATACAGGCCGTTCAACAGTGAAATAAAGTTTTAAAATCACCTATAATAATATAAGGCACCTACCTTAGTAATGTCAAAGTGGAATTTATTTTTGTTTCACCCTACTGGGAAAAGTGTTATTTAAATAAAGGCCTGGTAACTGAAGTAAAACAAATGCTGTGGATGGGTTTGATAATGTCCTAATCTAAGAGCTGACTTTGTAACATAGCATTTTTCAGCCACCTTAGATTACTGCTAGAAAGGTATGATTTCCCTTTTTCATTCAAAACCCATTGATAAGCCTGTAGACTGAGAGCAGGTTGTGATCACACTTCTCTTAAAGGGTTTCCTTTTATGTTGTTCCTTAGTGCAGAGGATGCTTGTTGTGTGTGAAGAAGCACATAAGGAATATTTAAATGGGAAAAAAAGAATTTGATCTTGTTGTAGGAAAGTACCTATTTTCACTGTTCTTAAAGAAAGACTAAAGTATAGCAGGTTGAGGAAATATAAAAACCTTGTTCTCTCCCCTATGATTAATTTTCTAATAGGAAGAGTGTTTTGAATGTGGAGGAAGACACTCATTTCATTCCTAAATCTTAGATGTTTTTCAAGATTACCTTGAACTTCTGTGCTCAAAATCACCTAGTTTCTCAATAGATAGGTTTTATTTTGGTTTGAACACTATGCAGCCAGGGGACCAAACTGAACCTGACCTAAACTTGATCCTGTGAGATTCTGCTTGGTGAAGGTGTAATTCTAAAGCAAGAGCTATTGTTGACAGCAGAATCATTAGAGGGAACAGTTATAGTTTTTTAACAGTACCAGTAAACCTTTGGCTTTTCAGCAATTGTTGCTTTTGGTTAGTAGTTTCTAATCTAAGCGAAACACAGCCTTTGGCAGATTTGTACTTTTCATGTTACTCTACTCCAAAAATTTTTGGTATCGCATGTTGTTATAGAAGTGATTAGTGTCCTGGAAGAGAGAGGGGATCACTCCTTTTTCATTGTTCATATTTTTCCACACAGCTGTTGCTTTTTGATCTACAATTATAAAGAATGGTTTGTGCATAGATAAAAATTGTCCTTCTTTTGGTTTTGTCTTTAAATAATATAAATGAAAGAAAAAATACTTGTTTCCATAGAAATTTCTTTTTGCTTATGCTGATGTTTTTGAGAACAGTACTTTCGTTCCTTAGCAATGACTAGGTTCCTTACTACAGAGCAACATAGTTAAATAATTATAAAGTACAGAGGCTCTTAAAAGGGAACACTTGAATTGTTATTGGATTTTGTTGTTTGATGTTGTAAATCATTTGCTTGTATTTCCTGTGTCATACTGTTTTTCTAAAAATAGCTGAAATTGCTCGCTATTTGCACAGTGCAGCTCCATGATGGAATAGCCTGTTTAAATTTACTTCCTCTCAGCTACTCTGCTCCTCCTGCAGTCCAAATCTCTCCCTCATGGCCTCGCACAACAGATGTTCAGTGACTTAAACTTTGCTGAGAGAAGGTCTTTTATTAACTTTAGGAAGCTGATTTTCTTTTTTAAAAAACAAGTATCACCAAACCAAACAACTCCCCCTCACAAATGCCCCACCTTGGAACAAAACAAAAAAACCGACCACAAGCTGCACAAGCCACAGTCAAAACAAAGGCCACAATTCAGAGGTTTCAGAACAACCTGTAGCCAGTCCCTGCAACACTGAAACTGTAAGAAAAAACCTCACAAGTCTCTATCAAATGCAGCTGGGAAGTTGCATGAGACGTCTTGATGCAAAGTACCGTCTTCAAAACACAAGCTGGATTGAAAAATATATGTGGAACTGAGTCTAACTTTGTGTCAACACAGAGAGTCTAGCTAATTCATTCGTTTTTCTGCAGAAACATGAAAAAAAAATTACATCAAAGCAACTTATAATGCTAACCCCAGAAGGCCAGAGGAAAACTGAATTCAAATGTAAACTCTTTGAGAACACCTTTTTCCTTGCAGTATTGTACTTTAAAATAGCAGAATACCTTTAAAGTGTCCTTTTACACAGAATAACTTCAGTTTTGTTAAAAAGCAGCTGGACTGTGTATTTTTTATTTTGTGGGATTAAGTTACTATTCTAAGGGGGTGTGGAGAGAAACCTGATGCCTGCTGTTGACCACAATATTGGCAAGTAGCATACAACCAGTTATTAAAGAGTTGAGGAGAATTATGCATCTTCTCTTGTACAAGCTAAATCTTAATTTTGCAAGCAGCTCTCATGAAACTTGCTTTATAGGCATCTTTCCTCTCAGCCTCGGGATTTGATTAACAGCCCTTGTGCTGTAAGCACTTAAGTACTTAAGATCATGACAAGATCTTTTGAGCCTTCTCTCTGTTCTTTCTTCTTACAAGAGAAGTAAGACTGTCAGCCTGCAGCTTCTCATTGCTCTTCAGTGCAAATATCCTCAGCTGCTTCTGTTACACCCAGAAAAATAAAGCAAGATACATGGACAGTTTATTGGACTTTCAGGACTGTAAAAAGAACTGCAATGTCTGATCATATGTGTATAGGAAAAAGGGAATTTGGCTACTTGCCATTCTGAGTGATGGATCTGAATCTGTTCACCATGCAGGCTGTGGCTGGCTAGGCTTAGCAATTGTTACAGTGACAGAAAGGCCTGTTTGCTGTGCCAGAACAGGCTCCAGATCAGAGAAGGATCTGTATTAAGGTTCCTAACTGGTGCAGAATAAGTTTAATCATGTGAGAGGAAAAGGAGGTAGTATAGTAGTATGGCACTGGGTGTACTGGTGAAGTGGATTGTGCAGATGGGATTTCAACAGATGCCAAATGTTGCTGTCACTAGGCTGTGAATAGAGGTATCAGCTGGTGCTGGTCTTCAGTTTCACGGCAGAAGGTTTGGGGTTGATGCTGTTTCCCTGAAGCCGAGAGGGTTTCCATAGGATACTCTTGCCTACAAAGTTGTGATTAACATAGCATGCTTTCCTTGGTGGCTGCTTGCTGAGGCAATGCTGAGGTTTTGAGGCTGTGGCATGGAGCTGCTCAGGGGTTGTTGCTAATGCCTGGGTCTTCAGTACTGTTTTGTTGAGAAAGTGCCTTCCCTGATAATGTGATGACCATTTCACGTGGAAAGAGGCTGGCATGCAAGGGCTTTGAGATTAAGAGCAGGTCATCTAAAAATCTCGTTTTCCAGATCATCAAAATCTCTTCACAGATGGCTATTTTTGACCTGGTTTAGAAATCTAATGCAATCTGTTTCTCCATGAGAGGAAAGTTGTGTGTATGTGTGTTTACATAAATGCCAGTGGTCAAGGCAAAAAGAGATTGTTGCACAAGTAGCGTTACTAGCCTTATCTGTTTTAAAAGAAATACTTCTTTTAATATATCAGTTTCCCTTATTAAATATTTGATTTTCATGTGTTTTTCTTATTTTCAGGCTGTGAGAATTATACACGGAAGTGGAGGGAAAAGAACACTTTTACACTTGGCATGTATTGCTTAGAAAGTATTTATTGTTTTTATTTTACTACAGATGTACAAAAGAGCACTGAGCTACTTTCATAGCTCCATAGGTGCATGCTGAGTACACTGGTTCTTGGAACTTCACATTTAAAATTTATTTTATTTTGTTGCTTTTTTCTATTTGGACAGGAAAAATTATTTCAAACTCCCTTTTCTGAGAGGTACACACAGTGTATCTACATACAGGAATTATATACAAATATAAGTATCTATTCTGCTTTCACACATTACATTAATGTCATATAATTATCACATCAGCTGTTCAGTAACAAAATTGGTTTCTAATGTGAATGGAAGTTTTTCAGCTGTGACCATTTCAGTACTAAAAGGGATTATTTTCTCAATACATTCTTCCTGAGGTATTGCAGTCATATCCCTCCCCTAGTCCCCATCTCATCTGCAAAAAAGGTGATCTTTTATTTACAAGAAAATGAACTGCTTTGTCAGGATTCAGCACAAATCAACTGTTTCGGTTCAGTTTAAATTTAATGCGTAGGCCTGAAATTCTAGGTATTTCTATGTGTTTTAATCAACATTGAGTGGTATTGTATTTCTACTTCAGGTAAAATTAAGTATTAATTAGAAACTTGCTGTCATCTTGATATTTTACATATATGCTGAATTTTGTGCATGAGTAGCTTTTTAACCATAAATTGTGGTAATCAGAGGTTTGGGTGTACATGCATTTTTCTTTTTCTGTTTTTGCTTGATCTGTGGATGTTCAAGCAATAATGCTTTTTCAGAAGAAAGAAAACTTGAAAGGAGTGCTTGAGATATTATTTCAAGATTTCCAGCATCTGTGTTGAGATAGAGAGCTTAAAGGAGAACAGGAGAAGCTTTTCATTCTTGACATACATTGCTGCTGTTTTTGTTCTTGAAATGCTTCCTTGCAAGCTTCTTTGGAGAGTGTTTTCCTGAATATAGCAGAAACACAGTGGATTGTTGTGGATTTGGATACGATGCCCTTTTCAAATTTTACATATTTTGTTTCTGTACTCAAGTCTTTCAGCATTCTCCCCTGAAGTCAAATGCTCTGGCATTGAAAGCTCAGCTGCTTTTATTGAATTTATTTTGTGGAGGTAGGTTTCTGTTTGCTTTGTTTTCTGATACAGTTTGAGAAATGGTTCTCTCATACCATTGTGGTCAAATATGTTGCTGCTAGCAAACAGCAAGCTGAATTTGTTAATGCATTACAAAGTCTTCCTTAATTCATTCAGATTGGCAGATGTGTGCTGGTGACCCAATGTTCAGCAGCACAAAAGCAGGAAATGTGTTTCAAAAGGTAGATATAGTACGTGGCTGTCATGTAGTATTTGCTTTTCAGAAAGTTGCATCTGGGGAAATGTATCAGAAGCAAAGATAACACAATGGCAAGTATCTGAATTCAATTAAAAAATACTAGATGCTTAAAAAAATTGGGGTGGCAAAACCTTAAGGAGATGTATGTATATATTTGTTTATTCCTAGAAGCATTTTCAAAGTTTTTTTAGCTCTTACCAGTTATGCTCCCAGTGCCCTTCCTTGTCATATGTGTAGGAGATCCCTTTTTACTTGCTTTCCTTTTATTGCCAGTGTTTTAGCAGGGCAGGAATATGCAACATAGGAAAGAAAAAGGAAGATGAATACAACTTTGAGTTTTTTCTTCATCTTTTTCCAGCTTGTTGCATTCCCTGTGCCTGTCTCAAGCTAAGCTATCTGTGCTGCCCTGGCAGTCTATTTTTGAACTGTAGTGACCCTGTAGTAATTCTGTGAAGAGAATGGGGAGAAGATAGCAAGCCAGTGACATATTCAGAATTGTATCGTCTATTTTTTAAGGCTTGTCCAAAATACCTTATGTTAACTTTTCTGTAGCTGAAATCAGTTTTGCTAGGTTTAAGTACTTAGTGCTAAATTGAGTTCGGCACACAGTTAAATTAGGACCCGTGTAAATTAGAAGTGCAGGGATAGACGGAAAAGCTATTGCAAACTTGAACAGATTATTCTACTGCTGTGGCTCCAAATGGAAGCCTTATGCTCCAAAACAAAGTGCTTGTGTAGTCTAAATTGTCAGGGTCTTAGACATCTTAAGAAACATTCCATTTCTTCTTAGTGGAAGTGGAAAACTGAAGGTTTTAAAGTTGAGTGTATTGACCTTTCATCTGCAAACCCTCTCCAAGTTCTCTAGTGTACAGGTACTTCACACATATGAGGAGAGGAGACAAAAAAAAAAGGGAATTGGCTTTTGAAAATGCAATTGATGAAGATGCTTCTTCTGCACAGATAGGTTAAATGATTAAATTCTTGCCCAAAAGAAATGATCTCATCAGCTCTGTTTTTTAAGAAAATGGAAATGGTGCATGACTGTGTCATGTGTTCAGGGCTTTCTTTTTTTTTATTTTGCTGGTAGCAAATCCAAAAAAATACTGATCAAATTGTTCAGCTTCATTGTGGATGGCAAAACAGTGCCACAGAGGAAACCTTTTTGTCTTGGAGGAATCTAAAGAGCGACTGAAACTCTAACAGAGCGCGTTTGTTGACTTAAAATGTCTGGCTAGAGAGCTGAGTCTTAAGCTATGCTTGAAAGCTTGATAAATTTTTCTTTCTCAACTGCTCAGTGCCGGGGGAATCTAAACAGCCATTGGCTGCTGCCAGTGTTGGGAAGAAACCGTATTTTTTTTTGTAAGCTACTCAAGTCAGTAACATGATTAATATATTGGGTTGGTCAATTAATCCCTTGTTCTAGTCTCAGTGGTTTTTCAGGGTCTTTTTCATTTTGAATAAAGAAATTACTGTAACATGTCTTCTCCCTCTATCTTCCCTCTGTGCACTTTGTAACATTGTGATGGTGGTGACCTTTAATTTGCTGTACAGACTGTGCAGGCAGCCATTTTCTAGTGATGCTAAATGGTGTCTTCCTTCACACTGCATTTAGGTTTCAATACTGTGGGCTTTCCTTAAGAAGGAAGAGAACTGAGTTTTCAGAATGTGGTTCTTATAGAGTACTTGACATAACTATTACCTTTAAGTGCTTAAGTGAATGTTGTGCACATTTAAAAAATGGGAAATCAAGATGAGAAATAGGGATTTGGTTTCATGTGATACATTAATCTTGAAGTAGGAAGGGGAAGAGTGAAGAAAAAGGGAAGCTGTGTTACTGTTTTGGTTTGATTTTAAGCTTGAAAAGTTTTGTGTCTTTCTCTTGGAAGAACCGTGAGAACAGTGTGCCACCCCTGGAGGAAGACTTCCTTATCAGTCTGCTATTGAAACGCTTCCTGTTGACGCTGTCTCTTTGGGGAACTTTACCCAGTTATCCAGGAAAAAGGCTGGTCTCATGTGACTTTAATGGAGAAAAATTAATAGGAATTTGATTGCTTGGGGAGAGAAGACAGACTTGGAGGCCTCAGTCTGTGTGAGAGTAGCGCATTTGATTTGTAACTTGCTTGAACTCAGGCTAACAAGAATAAAACTTGGAGGTTTAGTATGGCAGGGTAGACTTCAGTGCAGACTGAGCAAGCCATCAATAATCCTCAGTATATTTTTGTCTAGAGCTGCTGCAGTTAAACTATTGCTAACATTCAGCTTAGTTTAACACCACATTGAGTGTGCCAACAGATGTTCCAGTCACACCTTCAGATTACAGTGGAGACAGCTTTTTTTAATGTAGTGTCTCACAACTCTGAAGGAAGTGGGAAGAATGCTGTCAAGTTGTATCAGCTGAGCTGAGAGAACAAACTTATTTAGACGAACTATGAAGTGAGGCATTACTGTCTGAAGCAACAGTTTCAAGTCCCTTTTTAGTACCCCTGTATATGCTCCGTGGTAAACTTTGGAAAACATACGCACATACAGTCTCCCATACACAAGCCATTTGTGAGAAATGTGGTTGTGTGATGTTTCCAAGGGCATGCCATGGGTCAGTTAGCAAAAGTGTGTGAATAGTGTGCCAGAAAGATCATAGGCAGGAAGACATGGAGTCCTGTGTCACTTTATGCCTTTCCTGAGCTGAGGGTGCAGGTTGGCTCAGCATTTCCTTGCTATGCATCTTCAGCATTTACAGGCACATGCATCAGATTGCTGTGGAACAAATCTGCCAAAAGGAAAAAGTGTGTCTTTACTGAAGATGGGGTTGAAAAAGGCAAGGTGGTTCTGTTAATAGTATAAAGCTTTTTTGGGCTGGAGACTGGGAAACAATGTATCTTGAGTGTACTTAAGCTGAGCTGCAGAGGCTGGATAGAAAGTTATATTTGTTACCATCATTTAGAGTTTCCTTCTGTACTGGCAAACAGGCCTGTGTTCCTTGGTCTGTGCAGTTTTAGTTTTATTCCTTGTATTATTACCAGGAGAGAATGATCTAGTACCCATGCTATGTGCTAATAGTCTCCGGCTACTGGAAGAGTGACAGTAAATAAGACCATGAGCATTGCAGACTTACATTTAGGTCTGGGTTTTGTTTTTAGAATTAAATCACTCATCCACATAGTGGTATGTACTTTAGCAAGATGATGAAGGACATTGTCCAGTTTCCTGTTGGAGGGTTTTGATTTTTATCAGTCAGCCAAGGAAATTTAGTGCTCAGCTTTGGTTGTTAATGTATATGCAGAGGGGAAAACTGTGGTTTTGTTCTTGTTTCATATGCTTGGGTTTGGTACTCTCTTGGTTACCTTGGGTTCCTCAGTCCTGTCCTTGTTGTTGTTGTTGTTGATTATATTCTGTTACTTCTTGCTGTAGTTTTGAAACATGTTTATTGTGAAGAATATTCATGACTTGCATGGTACCTCTGTGCAAGGACCTTAGGGAGCTTCACAAGTGCTGATTATCCCAGCAGAGTGCTTTGAAGTCCAGCTTGTGATCTAAGGCTGTTGGCTGTAACTAAAGCTGTGACTGTTTTCCATCTTCACATCCGTGTTGAGTGGTGGAGCTGTGATCTGCCCAGCTCATTTGCTGTGTTCTGGTAATGGCTTTAGGATAAAATTAGTGAGATGTATTGAAAAGTGTGATTGCTATGTTGTGTGGTGTTCTTGGTATCTTAGGGGAACATTGATCAAAACCTAAACATTTTATGGAAGGAGATAGTCTGCATCCAAATACATGTGAAGAAATTGGATGCAACAGACTGTTGAGTTCTTAGCTGAACTCTAAACCTGGTCCTTTCAGGACCTGCTGCGTTGAAAACAGGAGACTGCTGCAAAATTTAATAGAGACCTCATATTTGAGAAGGAAAATAAAATACTGACACTGCATTAATTGACAGATGACTAATTTATGGATAACATTTTAACATGTAATCTTTCTGGGTTTTTTTTTCTTTCTTGTCTTTAGGTGAAGCTAAAAATCTTCCTACATATCCGGGGCCAAACAAGATGAGGGATTGCTACTGTACTGTAAACCTGGACCAGGAGGAGGTTTTCAGGACCAAAATAGTGGAGAAGTCATTATGGTAACACATCCATATATGAATGTTCTGTTAACTCTTCTCATTCTCTGCTTACTGGGTTTGTTTAATATTCCAAAGATACTTGCTTGAGGGGAGAAGAGAGGATGAATAGGATTCTTCTTCCAGTTTTAAAAACACTAGTCGTAAAAACAGTGATGTCATGGTACCTATCTGTATTTGTGGGAAAATGCCTTCACTGAGGCAACCCATATTAATTATTTTTCCTAACAATGTAGCACCAGGGATCCTTTCTTTCTGCAGTATTTGTTTTGTACTTCCCTAAGCTTTTAAAATCTCAATTTAGAAAAGGTGCCCTAAACTCCATTTTTCATCTTTCTAGGCTTTGAGTTTTGCATTGGTCTGGCTGCCCTAGGGAGTTAAGAATTTTTTTTTTTTTTTTCTGTCATGAGGCTATAACTGAAAGGAGAGGTTTGAACATAACATGCCTGTCTGACTATCTTGGACACTTCTATGAGACTGCAGAGGTCAAATATAGAATGAAACAGAATGAGAAGCATGTAGCAAAAGTTAAAATGCTTTCTTCTGAAAATCCTTAGACATCAAAAAAATAAAGGGAACTAGGCTGGGCATATACGTATATTCTGGTATGCAAGGCTTTTTTTTAGTGGAGAGGAAAAGCAGCAAGGAACAATCAAGTTTATAACTTTTATCTTAAGAGATAATTCTCACCCTTTTCCCAATTTGAGTAATGTGTTAGGAATTGGCTATTTGTCTTGTTATTGCAAATAATGTACTTCAGGAAGTATCTCTAGACCTCACTCCCAACCACTCCAGAGTACCTGACACATTCAGGAATGTGAGTGGGATTTATTCCTGTAAGTGTCTTTAATTGTTCTTTCACATAAATTTTTGTCATCTTTAGGCCTTGGTGTTTTTGAGTGATGATGCTAATGCTCTTTTATTTGTAGTATACAAACAAAACCCAAAAATTGTCTGTATTCCTTCTTCCTCACTCCTGTAGCTGACATGTAGGGTCTCTAAACCTGATATCCAGTTGTTTCTTTAAAAGTTATTTTGTAAGTCATATACATTTTTTTGTTGTAGTTTTTGGGATTCTTTAAAATTTTTTTTCTGGATGATCATTAGTGCTTCACAGGGAAATGGAAGATGAGAAGTGAGAATGTGTGAGAATAGTTGATGTAATTTCCTTGAATTAATCCAAGCATTTTACTATTGAAAAAATAAACTCTTGGTAATAAAAATAAGCAACAAGTATAATTCCTTTAGTGGAAAAAGTTCCATCTTTCTTTAGACTTTCTTATAAAGGTGGAGAGGTGCACTGGGGCTATGCAAAACTGGAAGGTTTCTAGTTTCCCGATGGAACTAAGTTCATTTTGTTAATTGAGGTGAATTCAGGGAGAACTGAGCAATGATCAGAGGTCTGGAAAATGTAACTGTGAGGAAAGGTTAAAATATTGGAATTGTTTAGCCTAGAGAAGAGGGATGAGAGTAGACATAAATATATAAATAAATAAAAAACAGAACCAAAAAAAACCCCAAACAGACCCCCCCACACACCAAAACAAAAATTTGAGAGGGAGGAAGCTGATCTGTCCAGTATGGATATTGCAAGTAATAACGAACTCAAATTGCAGTGGGGAAGGAAGGTGAAGTTAAGGTTAATTGTGAAGAAAAAAAATCTCTGTTAAAGGTTCTGAAGCAGATTTTACTGGTTTTTGTGTTTATTGATGATGGCTTTTAATAGGTTCTACGTGATCAGTCTCAACTAAATAATAGGGATCCTCCAGCTTTGAAACAGTGGTGGGACCAGATGACCTCTCAAAATCCCATTATGGACCTCTTTTCTTCGGTCTAAGTCTTGACTAAAGATGGTCTCCTTTGTCATTCTTTCTTCTCCTAGTGAATTCCTGTCTTCAGTGGGAGCCTGCCTTCTCCCTATGTGAGCTTCTGTTTTCAAATACTATTTTTGGAAAACTTGCTGCTTTACAGTCTCTGAATATCCACTTACAGACATTGATATCAACTCAGTTTTGCATTTAGCCATATAGGTGTTTCCTTGTCTTTGTTTTTCTGGGCCATGATAGAAAAGCAGACAAAAATCCCAAATACGTGAGTGGTAATCTTGGGATGTCTTCCCAATCTGTGGGTAGGAATTGCTCTTACTTCATGAAGCACACTTAAACAGCTGTTTTATCTTTCATGACTGTGTTTACATCTTTTAAAACAAATGTGTACATAGACTTCCAGAAGATGTTTTTCAAATGATACCAGACCATACTGCAGTGCCTGTTATTTCTTTCAGGATTCTGGGCTGAGCTGAGAAGCCAGTCATGCTGTTCCGTTCTTTAATGCTTGTGTGCAGATTGATTTAACCCACTGAGTGAGTTATTGGGCAGGTGAGGCTTATGTGTCCTGTGGGCCGTGAAATTTCTGTGCAGCAGAGAATTAATCGTGAATTTTGTTGGTCCCTTTTTCTGAGGTATTGCTGCAGTGATACACAATGTTTGGGAGCAGGGATGTGAAGCTGGGCCAATGCTTGACTAAACTAATTGAGTCCTGCCTGAAACTCTGCGTGGCTGGTATTGGAGTGTGACACAACTTGGCACAGTTCTCCCCTACAGTTTGAATGGGAGAGCACTGGCTTTGATCTGGTGTTCATACCTGTTTTCTACTTCCTATCACTTCATGTCTGGCATGGGACTGGCTTGCTATAAAGTTTTAAGAAATGCTTGTATTTTTACTAATGCTGCTAACTCCCTCATCTTCCAATAAGCTCAAAAATTATTTTTATGTAGTCTATAGGAAACAAGATGCTTTATGTGAAAATCTGAATTACGAGGTCTTTCATGTGCAGCCCTAGCCCTACTGATTCTGGAATGATGTCTTCTTGTTCAGATTTAGCCTGGAGAAGCCTATCTTTTGCAGCATTTCTGAATGTTTTTTTCTTCATCTGCATGAAAAGGCTTGTAATTGATACAATGTCTTGTGTAGTTGAGAATTAGTTCTTACCCGCCCCCCCCTCTTTTTTTTTTTTCCAGTTGATCTTCTTTAGGCTTCTACTAGGCATTGCATAAATGTATATTTTTCCATACAGACCTACTCCTGGTATAAAGCTTAAATAGAACTGGCAGATGGAAAAAAGGAAACAGTTATCTCTCCTTCCCAGAGGGACTTGGATGAATGTCCAATTCTGGCTTGCTTAGAATATCTGTTACAGAACCTTCAGGCTCTGACTCATCATCTCCTGTTTTATGCTGGGACAGTGTAAGAAGTTGCCTCCCTGAGCTTTGTCCTAAGCTTCTGCAGCATATTTTCTTTTCTTATTAGACTGTGGCAGAGGCATGAGAAGACAGCTGAGACCAGTAACCTTTTAAATCAACAAGGCATGAATCATTCAGAACTCAAAAGAATTGAACCAACACATCCTGTTGTCCAGTCAAGTGCCCTTACCAGTGCTCTGAAGAGAATCTCTATGAGCTTGATGCCCTTTATCTAAACTAGTGTCTCAAAAACTGAGAGGAGCCAGCATGGTGAATCTTACCTCCTCTGTTCAGCAGTCAGATGGGGCTCATAAATTACAATATGGAACTTAAATCATTCCTGCCATCCAGCCTCTTGGCTGCTTCTTAACTGAATGGTGGGCCCTGCTGCCTTGTGCTGGAAGATTTTGAGGGCAACTGCAATAAACTTAGTAGTATCTGCTAACAACAAGTCAGGGGTTGGTTACCACTGGGGCAGGCTTTCCTACAAAACCACAGAGCAACATGAAAGTGCTGTTTATGAATAGTTCAGAATCATCCCACTTCTCTGGAGATCTTTGGGCAAGAATAGTGAATGCATGAATTGGTCAGACCGAGAAATCCAGGTTCTCAAGGAGAGAATCTTGAACTCTTCAAGCAGCACTGTTTTTGTAAACTTGGCACAGGCTTTTACTAAATTCTAAGAAGGTCACATGCAAGTCATAAGATATGAGGGAGAGGTCAGTTAGAGCCAGGATTTAATATGCTTCTCTGTTTTGTGTTTGGCATTCAATATTTATGTTACCGTCATCTACGATAACACTGAATAGATTTGGATCCATTCCATATAACCTAGCAAATATGTACGTGAAGGGACTCATGTATTTTATGTCCTAAGAGCATGTTAGAAAGACTGTGGTATTTTAAATGCAGAGATCTACAAATTTTCTGTAGTTCTGAGCTGCAAGTAAACAGCCTGACAATAATTTTGCCCATTAATTCCGTTTGCTCAATAAACTACTTAGCTCCCCCCCCTTAGTAGCTTTCCCTATTTCAAGCTCCACCATCCAGGAGTGTTTCCTAGCTACAGATGTTTCCCGAGGATGAACTAACTTGGATTGTTGGTGTTAAGACTGACTTTGCCTTTGCAGTTTGCATCAAATGTGCCCATTCACTTAAAGGGCAATGTCAGCTGTAACAGGAAATCAAGGCAGCTTCTCAAGTCATAGGTGAAGAATGGAAGGAATGTGACATCTCTAAATTTGTTTCAAGGATATGAATAAAGGCAAAATCTGTCGTACGCTGAGAATCAAATGTCTGACAGTGTGTGCTTTAGGGAGGTCAGCCAAGCATCTTGAGTCTGTGATTATTTAGTTCACCACTATTTCACTGAGGAATTTTTCACGTGCTAAACATAGTGATCAAAGCCTGAATGAAACAGCAAATTAAGCCATAGGCACTTTCCCTACTTTCCACTTTGCCACCCCCAGTCTTCCTTTTCTTTTTTTTTTTTTTTTTTTTTTTTTTTTTTTTTTTTTTTTTTTTTGCTAGTCTCTCGTGAACATAACAATGAGAACTACAAGTCTGCAGTGTGCTGGTGACTGTATATTGAAATGTGCTGTAAATTCATTGTTAAGGCTATGTTCTCTTTAAGAAATTGTTGCTCTGTCTTTGTTTTAGAATCAGATCAGGTAACTAATTCAGCCAGTAGCTCTCAGAACTTTTTTTAAGTTATTTTACTGCCATATTTAATGTTATTTTCTAATTCTAGGTTTGCTTAAATCCTTTTTCTCTTCGTGTTTGGAGTTTATGACTCCGTAGCTAAACTTCTTATATTCTGATAACATCTTGGATGCAGGCCACTTCTCAAATTTTAAACACAAAGTTGTTTCCCTTAGTCGGAGCATTGCCAAAATTAGCTGTTGTATCTGAGTTAGCTCCATTAGCTGTTTCTACATTCTTACACTGCCAGCTCACCTCCTTGAAATAACAACTTTCCCCAGCCCAGAGTCTTTAAGCAGAGAGGCCTTGAGGTGGATGTTGTAGTGTGTTCTGTAGCTTCACTCCTGCATGTTCCCAGGGTTTGCTGTCTTCTGCATGACAGCACCTAACCGTGGCTTGAATTCCTAAAGACAATAAACTTTAGTTCTGGAACTCGCCAAGCCTCTAAGGGAAAGGCTTAAGATTGATAGGGGTACAACTTCAGCCTGGTCAGGGATATTGAAGCCAAGGACTGCATGGCTGTGCAGGGAAGTAATATAGCTGGGAAGAGTGCCAGTAAGGGAAGCAAGACTTAATGGAAGATGGAGAATGAAGTGAACCTTGAGACCCAAGGCAGGGTTTATGAATGTGAGCATTTATCTATATGAAAAGCCACCCATGTGAGTAACAATTGTTGGTGTTGTAGGCTGCTTTGAGTGATTAAAAAAAAAAGTAAATGCAGCTGTAATGTGACTTCTGCTGTTTGTGTGTGTCGTCTTACAGAATATTTTGGGAGGTGACCAGGGGCCAAACGACTGCTGCTTCAATTTATCATAATCCTTGTAAGCCTCATTGAGCCAAACCAGCAACTGTCAAGTGAGGTTGATAACTATAGCTCATGTGTCTGTCTACAGTCTCTTCTAAGCACAGGACTGAGAAAATGCACACTGCTTTATTTTTTTCTCTGTGTAGTAGGGCTGGTTATGGGTGTAACAAAGCACTGTTCATCTGAACGTCTCTGCACAGTGACATGAGAAAAAATTCACTTATGCTCAGTGGGTGTCTGATAGACTGCAGCCAGCACTCTGAACAGTGGACATAAGTGATGTTTGGATTTATGTGTTGCCTCCTGTGCCATGTACTTCCTGTTGCATGTGCTCTGCCAAATCTGTGCTTCAAATATAATATTAGTGATTTTTAATAAATTGTGTCAGAAAGCTACTGTGACATCTGCCAACTCTGGCTTTTACAGAGCCTCTCTTACTTGCCTGTTGTCTTCTAGTTTTGTGTCTAGTAGGAGACTGAAGTGCATTCAGATTTTATTTGTCTTGCTGTATCTGCTTTGAATAAACCCTCTCTCTTCTACCCCACTCCCTTTACATATGCTGCAAAGCATAGCATAAAAAGTATCAGCCAAGTAGTAGCAAAAGCTTAGCAGTAGAAACAAACAAGTGTGCTCCTTTGCACAGACTGATTTTGCTTCCTGCTCACATGGTGATGTGAACTCTGATGTTCAGTTCATGCAGCAGGATGAATTCAGTATATCTAAACCTTTGAAAATAGTCGGAGGATGTGGAGTTGTCTGTGGCATGTTAATAGTCCTTACTTTTAATCACAAAAGCAGTTAAAAAAAACCCCATAAACAAAGAATTCTGGTTTGAGGGGTTTCATTATTATTCATCATGCAACTCTTTCACTTCATCCACTGAAGTACTGGTGCCAGCACAAAAACAAAACTGCTTTAGCAAATCCTAAGTATTGGGAAACAAGCATGAGGTTTTTTAACCCAGCCTGAAACTAAAGAAATGTTTTACTCTAACATTTGTTTTATGAAATCTCTTCCTCTCCATTAATATTATTTGTGATGATATCAGTAGATATATGAAGCTATGAAATGAAGGTGCAAGTATGCTTCTGGAATTTAGTAAAATATGTAAATGTGAACAATTTTTGAACCCTTTTTAGAGGGTTTATTGTGTTTGAAGTAAGGATTCTCTTCCTTATTTGCTTTCATTCCACTTGATCTGCACAGAAATTTTTGTTTCTCTTCTCCTTCCCTGTCTCCTTCTGAAAATATCCGCTGCCAAAACATGCATTAGAGGACTTTCAAAAATAGATACCTTGAAATGGGGAGGGCTGGACAGCTGTAAGTAAGTGAAACAATACCTAGAGGGATCTCTTTTAGGATTTTTTTTTTCTTGGTGTTCCTGCTCCCATGCCATGAACATTCAGAACAAGCAAGTTTTTGGTGAGGGGAGAGTGAGTATGCCTGAAGATTCAAATCCATTGCACTGTTTATGCATCTATCTGACTTTATTTTTTGTGTTTATCTCTTCTGTGATGAGAGCTGTGGAAGCATACTAGGGAAAGTGTCCTGAGGAGAGATTGATCAGGGTATGTGTTGGTGGTAGAGGCTGTACAAAAGCTGTGCAGTAAGAGAGCCCTGTGCTTCCTGAGGAGAAAGAACTGCTGACATTGGGCTTTCCTCTTCCAGGACATATTAAGGTGATGGGAAGAAGAAATGAGAAAGGGATGTGAAGCGAGAGTATGTGGAATAAAAGGCTAATCAGGCCCTTGTGAGCCTGAAAGCTTGGAGCAAGGATTTAAAAATTGGTACAGATCTTTCTGTTTCTAACCCCATCAGGAAAACAAGAGACAGCAACTTAAGAACAAGCTCTGTTTCATAACTAAAGACTAGCAGATACCTGCACTGATACTCCTCTTGTTGCTGTGATGGCAAAACTAAAATGAAGTTAGCAGAGCTGTTCTGAACTTAGTGGTCCTTACTGAAGAAGCTGGGTTTGAAAATGAAGTTATGTTCAGTTTGGAAGGAGATGAATTGCATTTTCAGGGGAGATTCACTGTTTCTGGCCTTGCAAGTTCCTGCTCTCTCTTCAAACGAGTCTTATCACTCCTTTGAAGTCCAGAAGAAACTGAAATAATGACAGCACTGGTCTCGGCCATGCCCTTCCCTTGTAATTATATTCATGTGCAGTCTGTGCTGCCAGGGTTGGGGAGGAGGCCCTCATTGTTACTCCTCCACTTTGAATGATTAAAATTTCTCCTGAGTGTAGGACTGATTCATCTACAAGGAAAGTTCAACTCAAAACCTGGAAGTTGAATCTGAACTCACTTGGTTCTTGAAAGATTTCTGAGTTTTCAACCGGGCTGGTTCCAGTATTTGTTTTGGAGGATGTTGTCAGACTCCTGAGGGCTGGGTAGGCAGATGTTGCTGCTTTTTATTAATTGTTCTGTCAAAATAAAAGTCCTCACTGAATCCCCATCAGACAAATTCTGGTTTATCGGAGAGAGGAGCCGCTGGGGGAAGGATTTAGCTGTTCTTTTGGAAAAACCATTCTGGAGCCCTGGGGTTCTCACTCAAGATAAGTTAGCTTGGGAAATAAATCATGGGATTTGACTGCTGCAACCTCTTGTTCTTCAGGTCTTGGTGGGAGACAAAGCAAGTACTGTTCTGAAGAGATACATGGAGAAAAAGCACACATTTAAGTGGAAGCTGAAAGTATTTGTGTGGTTGCATTTGATTCCTTTAGAAAGAAGTTACTGTTTCTGCAGAGCTGCACAAGATTGGGTTTGGAACATATCAGATTTATCTTGATGTGTATTCTTGCAGTTAAAACTTTGCTGGCTAATTATCCAGTGCAGAGGGAGTATGCTTGTGTTGGAAATCTGCTTGCTTAAATTAATTAAGAAGCAGTGCACCCCAGGGGTGTTATCTGAGTGATGAGAGGTTGTGAATCTACAAGGGATTCCAGATCTCAGAGGAGAGAAGCCAAGAGCAGAACAAAGCTTCCCTTCTGTTGATGATGGTTCAGACTGCACTGATCAGACTAATAAACCTTGTGCCAGTAGCGACCCCATGTTGTCCCTGCATGGCTATGTCAGCCTTCACAGAATTCACATTTCTTCTCTTAATTAGTCTCTTTCTGATTCTGTGCATTGGGCTATATACCTCCTGTTGTCCATGCTGCTATTCTGACTTTTGTTTGTTTTGCTGTGGTGTGATCTTAGTTGACTTCTGCCTCTGTTCAACACTATGGCAGACATTAATAGGGGGACTTGCCAAGGCTTCCCGTTGATGTCACTTCCCTCCTCTTCCCCCCAGAATCATTAAAATATGCTCAGTATAAGTCACTTGTATTTGATCACTAATATTGCATTTAGACTTGCAGTACACGGAAGCGTCCCTTATATTTTTGACAGAGGATTGAATATATAATCCACAGTTCATTAAGTATCATTTCATTCTAAGGTCATTAGTGAATAAATTCATCTGTCGTGTTCTTCCAGCAGAAAGGACAATTTTATGGCTGAATAGAGTATTAAAGCTCAGAATGATGAAAGTGTTTTGCATGTATAATGCACTAAATATTTGGGCAATATTAATGCATTTGTTTAGCCCCCTAGGGTTAAGCCTGCACATGAAAATTTGTACCAAGTGATGTGCATAGAGTGAAGCCCTTGGGGCTGCCAGCAGAAGCATGGCTGCTGGGACAGTCATGTAGCTCCCAGTTTGGTAGAAGCTGCTCGTAACAAAGAATTAAGCTATTTGGTGCCTGAAGTGGTGGCTGTGAATTTCTTGCTTCCAAATAAAGCCTCTCAGAGCTGAATGGGTAAAAAGGATGTAACAAAGTGCTGAGTTGGATGGGGCAGTTGGGACGGTCAAACCAGCTGCCGTTTCCAGCTGTCAGGTTTTCCTCCCCTGCCTTCACTGTAGGGATGACTGAGTGGGCCTCACGTTGGTTATCGTAACTTACAGATGGATACATTTATTTTGAGGAGTGGGAAGCCATTTCAGTGGTGGAAGTTTAACCTGTGGGTATGCCTTGAGCTTTGTCGTTCATCCAACATGTGTTCTTCCTTGTGACTAGTGGAGTAGTGATTAAATAATGTTCTTGGTGAATACTGAGTGATGTCTCTGGATTTCATGAAATTAATGTGGCATTTCCCTTCAAACACAGACTGATGAGCTAACTTGCAGTGCCTTTGTGTTTGAAGGGATACTTGTCAGCCAGCTCTTGAGGGAATGTGGTAATTCTGAGGGAGCATATTTTTCCTGTAGGCAGAAATACAAGCAAAAATGTGTGATGGTGTAAAATATCCCTGAAAGAAGCCGGGGAATCACCTTTCCTGACAAAATCCTATTTCCAATAGAAAAATTTAAAAAGCTAATGCAAGGAATTGTTAATGACTTTTGCATTTCTAATTTTCCAGTATAAAAAAATTTAATAGTGATTTAAACTGCAGCATGATTAATTTCTGAGCTCAACGAAGGCAATAAGGAGGTCTGTGTTTAAGAGGGGAAGAAAAAAATTTGCTGGCTTTTGGCCTGTTGGTATTAGATTTATTTTAAGTCTACATCTGCAGTGCTTGCTGCATTTGTCCATGTTACTTGAATTGCATCCACTCATTTAGACCTACTGAAGCATGAGTGACTTGGAATGAAAGGTCTGTGTAAAATGGTAGACCTGTCAATGAATAAATAATGTTGATATATGCTTATAGTTCCTAGGAGTAAAGCCTTAACCATGTAATTCAGTAGAAACTGAAAGGGTTGCTGTCAGGTGTCTGAGATTTTTTTTTCCCTATTTAAATTGGTAGGATACAAAGAAAGCCCCTTAGGTCCCTAAAGAGCTTTCATGCTGAGATAGTACTTTCTTCTTTTTTTTAAATGGGGTCTTGCTGTAAAAAAAAATAAAATTATTCTATACAATTCCTCTATGCAAAAATAGATATTCTGTGCTCTGAGGTAACAAGCATGGTGCCAGCTCCAAGGCTTAGTTACCGTCAGTTGTCTAAATCTGACTTTAAATAAGAAACTTTGCAGAGGATGAGCAAAGATGCTGTGGCTGTAGGCATTTTATTTTAAATATACTAAATGCTTTAAAAAAAAAGCCATGAACCATACTGTGTTTTTGTCATCCTGTTCATGTATGCTTTTGTGATGTCTATCCTAATGTTCTACTGTAAGCATTCTGTGGCAGCAGGGGCTTCCCTCTACCCTTCAAGGCAGTGTATGTTAACAAATAGTGTGGTCTCTGCCCCTTTTGTAAAGGGACACTTGTTTTCCAGATAGAAAGAAGTATCTGTTCTTTTTTGCTCATTAAAAATCTTGTTCTGTGGGCATTTAAATTGTTTAGGAAGAGTCAAAATGGAATAGTGCTTGAAAGTGCATATTCATTGGTGGGAAAGATCATCACAGTTCAGAGTGATGTTCTGGGTGTGAAATATAAAGACACTGGCTTGTCCAGGATACCAACACTAATCTATTTTCCTTTCTTTTCGTGTGTGTATGTGTTTGTGTATGTTGGTTTTTTTTGTTCACTCAGCCCCTTCTATGGAGAAGACTTTTACTGTGAAATTCCTCGGACCTTTCGCCATCTGTCATTTTATATTTTTGACAGAGATGTTTTTCGAAGGGATTCCATCATAGGTATGTGTTCATAAATTACTACTTTACTTACAGCTTATTTCTATTGGATTTTGACTTTTACATCATATGCAGTCTTACAAATTGGGGGTCTTGATAGGACTGATGATGATGGTGAGTGCTGCTCAGTATTGTCCTTCTTTTGTCAGTTGTCAAAAATCCCTTCAATATTACATATTGTATGTAAAAAAGTTGGGGAGATAAGCGCTGTCTGTTTTGATAGTGAATGCAAATTGCAGTTTAACTAAAACAGGCTATAAAACCTTGTTTAAATGTTGACAACCTCATTTGTTACTGCAAATGTTACCTTTTTTTTTTTCCCAAGTGCAAGGCCATTAGTCTTGCAGTTTTCCAGAGCCCTCACACTTGCCTGCATGCAGTATTGTTAAACTATGGGGGCAGTGACAGTAGGCAGAGGAATAGCTACTGGCCATAGGTACCCCAAGTACAATGGTGACAGAATTTTGTGGAGTGTATCAGAGCAAGCTGTCACCTACAGAATCCTACAGAATAGCTCCAAAAGACTTCCAGTGGCTGTTTGAGATTGACAAGATTCCTGCTTTTCCAGATATTATTTGCTGTGCATTTCATCTGCAGCAAACTGTGTGACACTCCATTTATCTCTTCAGAGATGAAAACCTTGTAAAAGCTTAGGTATTACTGAGGGGAACAGTTTCTATTTTAAGTCACTTGAACACTTTGGACTTACTTTTTTTTCAGTTATTCATCTCTTTTGAAATAAGTTGTGTGTGACTACCATGGCTATAGCTATCTTGAGAGAGTTTGTAGAGAGGAAGTTGTCAGATGTTGAGCAAGAGTTTGTATGGTGGCATAAAATGTATTGTCTTAAACCATGGGGTGGTGGTGGGTGCAGATATTTTACGTGTATCTTTACATTACAGTAAATTGTCATGCAGTCACACAAGCTTTTTCTTTAATTTTTGTTTTACATATGAGCTGGGAAAGCAGATCGACACTCTCTTTGTCCATAATTCAGCTCATGTGTGTATAGCATCCTGGGGAGGAGGGAGTCAATTTCTGGTTGTTGAGTGAGCTTTTGGAAAGCTTTTTGTTGTCTCTAATGTCTAGTTTTCCCTTGTATTTTGAAAGTAACACCTCCCTTCTTTCAACTGGTGAGTTTTTCATTGTTGAAATTATGTGATCTCTTGTGTGCCACCAGTTTTCAGCAGCTGCAGTGACCCATCAATGGGCCAGGGACTTTTCTTGCTTAGGGCTTTACTCTTTCTCTTGGAAAAACAGTCTCTTGAACCACTTAATAGGTGTCAGACATGTGAAACTGCAGAGAGAGAAGTGAAAATATTTTTGTTTTCTCCATGCTTCCTAAGTTCATGTTTTAATAATCAAGCTCTGATCTTGGAGGGGAATTATTCAGGAGCCACTAGAGTAATCTTAACGGTACTGGGAGCAGTTTGTGAAGAGGACATGCAGACAATATTAAGACTTTTGTTTGCATGCTTGAATGATTGATCAAGTTTTCATTTTTCACTCTCTTCAGGAGATGGCAATGTTAACTTTTGCATGTGTTGCAGAATACACAGGTAGGCAAACTGGTGTGTTACTAAACTGGTCTTAGGATAATAGAAAGGCCTGGGTTGGAAGGGACCTTAAAGGCCATTTAGTTTCAGCACCCCTGGTTGAAGCATGGTGGACACCTTCCACTAGACCGGGTTGCTCAGAGCTCCATCCATCTTGGCACTGGACACTTCCAGGGATGGGGCACCCACAGCTTCTCTCGTCAACCTGTTCCAGTGCCTCATCACCTTCACAGAAGAGAATTTGTTCCTAATGTCTACTCTAAACCTACTCTTTGTTTATGGCCATTCCCCCTTGTTCTATCACTACATGCCCTGTAAAAAGTCCCTCTCCAGCCTTCTTGTTGGCCCTCTTCAGGCACTGGGAGGCTGCTATAAAATCTCCTTGGAGCCATGTCTTGCCCAGGCTGAACAGCCTGTTTTCATAGGAGAGGTGCTCCAGCCCTCTGATCTGGTGGCTCTTCTCTGGACTCATTCCAACAGTCCACATCCTTCTTGTATTGGGGGCCCCAGGCCGGGACAAAGTACACCAGCTGGGGTCTCTCAGGAGCAGAGTTAGAGGGTCAGAATCATCTCTCCAGACCTGCTGGTCTCTCTGCTTTTGTTGCAGCCCTGGGATACACGTGACAAGGAAATTTGAGGTGCACGTTGCCGGATCATGTTGATCTTGTCCACCAGCACTGCCAAGTTCTTCTCTTCAGGGCTGCTCTGAATTCATTCTCTAACTAGCCTGTGTCTGAGCTTTTGTTTGCCCTGACCCATGTGCAGGACCTTGCATGTGGCCTCATTAAACTTCACAAAGCTCCCATGGTCCCACCTCTCCCACCTGTCAAAGTCCCTCTTGATGCCATTCCTTCTCTCCAGTGTGTCAACCAAACCACATAGCATGCTGTCAGTGTTGATTTGGCACTGGAAGTCAACACTCTGCTGTTTCCTGTCTACATTGAGATTTTACAGTGCATATTATCTATTATAGAATTTTTTTCCTCTCTTCCCCTCTCTGTTCCCCTTCTTCCTTATTACAGACATTATTTTGAAAAGCATTTCAAAGGTATTGAAGTGTAATAAATAGCAATGGAGAGAAGAAAAAAAGAATCCAGAATTACTGTCAGTCTGATACTGCTCTCTAAGATCTGCTTGTAGTAGGAAAATTTTCTGGAAAGAGAACAGTGCTCTGGAGTAACTGCTTGTGGCTATTTTCAGTAGTTCCTATTGAATGGGAGTCAGCAGCCACAAAGCTCAACAGTAGATTTTTTTTTTGAACAAGGGAACTCCCTAATTTGATAAAAGTCTGTAACATTTAAAAGCAATAGTTGCTCTATGTGTATCTTCAGCTCAGTTTTAAGACTTAAACCTTTTCTTGAAGAGGCTGGAGCAAGGAAGGTTTGGAAGACATCACTACCGAAAAGGGTGGTCAGAGTAAAGCTAGAATGAGCTCTTTTCCACTGAACCACCAAATTCTGCAGTCAGGGGCCCTTTGTTTGCATCCTAAAGATCACTTGTAACATTCTGTTATCCTGAGAGACTTCTGTTGGAGAAAATGTGCATACTCATGCTCATCCAGCAATGACCTTTCTCAGAGGAGGGAGTTGGGGGTTGTGTCTTCCATCCAGGAGAGACTGATTTTAAGTCCATATGTTACTGAGCTTGTGAATTTACCTGTGTGTAATTTGCAATGTTTGACATCTCTTTGCATTGTTTTTTTGGCTGGTTTGAGACAGAGAATGGAGTGCATATGGGTCAAAACGGTGAGAGTTTGGCAAGTAGCTATTTTTTGAAGATGGTTGGTTAGCAGAATTCCTTTTGGTTCACCGTTAAATGTGTCCAAGAGTTTCTCTTGGTGTTACAATACTGACTTCCAGGGTTACTGGAGCTCAGGCATGGTTTTATTTATTCAAATATGAAGGATAAGTTTGTGATGGTAAATTCTTCAACTTCAGAAATGCAACTCAGTGTATGACAGATGAGGATGGTTAAGTTGCCAAAAACAGAAGCTGTGGGAGAGAGAATAGGAAAAACAAGAACCCTCTGAAACCTGACATAAACTTCCGAGAAAAGCCAAACAAACTCAAATTGGAACATGTGTAGCAGATATGTTTTCAAACATACTGTAGTATTTTGGCATACAGGATGGGAGGATTGTGCTGATAAAGATATCTTTTGAGTTTCTTTGTTTGCTTATTACATTTGCATTTTCTTAATCATAATTACTAAGTCATAGGGGATTTTTTTTAGTTTAACAGACACAACTTGTGAACAATTGTGTCTTGAAAGAATCTTGGATGCTGGTTGAAATGCAAATATAATGAAGAAAATGCAGAATTCAGTGGATCTGAAATACTCTTTTTCTTTTTTTCTAGGTAAAATATAGCAAATAGTTACTGTGAAAGTAAATTAGTTTTAAGTTATTTAATTGATACTGACTGTTACTGGATAGGGTTTATGTGTATGTATAGTATGTGAGATGCTTTGAGTAGGAAATATACTACTGCAATGGTAAATGCAATTTAAAATCACATTTGTTTCTGAATGATCAAATAGTAGTAGTAGGCCAATTTGCTGGCATATGTATCTATAATATGTTCAATAGCTATTTCCATCTAGTTGTTACAATGAGAAAAACATAGAGGAGATGGGGCTAACCTGAAAAACTGTCAATAGGTGCCCCTCCAGTAATAATGGGGTAAAAAGATGTCTCTGGCTAGATGCAGCAGAAGGACTATTAGGATAGTAGTGCTGCTATATCAGGCAAATGTTCTTTAATGATTGTTTTGATATTTTTCAGCTTTTTAGAGATGTTGAATGAGACATACTGTGTCTGCAATAACAATAAACTGGGTTTCTCACACCTCAATAACTGAGCTAGATTTAGTGAAGAAAACCATGTTTGTGACACACCCTGAGCTGGTATTCTTCTAGTTTTGTAATGAGTAGGCTCAGGCTGCCAGGCTGTGACCTTAGACATACAGATCAGTTCAAAAACAGGAAATATGCCACACCAAATGACTTAACACTTTGGTGAGAGATTAGTTGATATCATCTGTCCTTCAGGTGACAAATACACCTGAATTATTTATCCTCTGCTTAAGTCAGTTTGGTTTTTTTTTCACCTCAGCACTTCATTTGTTTTGGTTTGAGATGCATGAAACTGACTTGCCAACGTCTGTACTAAGCAGGAACCGAATAGAACAAAATGCTGCTGTGCTGATGGGGATGGAATGGTGCTGAATAAAGCACAGATGTGAAATGTTAAAGCTTTTCAGTGAAGGAGCAGAAAGCCAGTGGGAGAAGACTAGTATGTGGTTTTGTTAATTAAATTTACAATAATTTAACTGCTCTAAGTCACCTTCCTTACAGGTTGTTAGATGTGTTGTATGACAAATTGAGATTCTTGTGGTCATTGTATCCTGGCAGGTTGTAACTCTCTTCCTGCTTAATGCTGCATGAGGTGAAGCAACATAAAGCACTAAAACAAATTTGTCTTCAGAAGTAGTTAAACTTAGCTAATCTAGACTAAAGTAGATGAAACCAAATCATAGCTCTTGGAGACACAAAGTGAAAATACCTTGGAATTCAAAGTTGTTTGAGGCTTGCATGTTTGAGTTACCTGTGCCTTTGTTAATGGCTACTTCCAAAGCTGAGGAGGAGTGTTTGTAAAGTTGCCACCATTTATTACCAAACATCCAGGCAAGCCATCTACTGTTATTAGGTAACTGTTACCAAATGTAGCTGAAGCATCACCTTTTTTTATTTCATTATTTTACTGGTTTAAAAGGAAAACATTGGAAAGAATCATCCCTGATGAACTGTGCTTCTTGCTAGTTAAGTGCAGGAAAGATCCTCTAATACAGCATGAAGCAGATATCAGAATTTCAGTAGAAAATAGTGTTCCTTGGTTTCTTCTAGCCTGACCATGGCTTAGGCAATGGTTTACTCTTTCCATAATGTACTTCTGGATGACGTGGGAGTAATGTATCTACTCAGTATGATATAAATAGAACTACTAATGAAATAAAGGAAACAGATGACTCTTCCACAATGACAAGTCTCAAAAAGATACAAACTAGAATTATCCTGGAAAGGTTCTCTGCAGCTACCTAGAAAGGCTAAAGTAAATACTCTCTGCATAGAATAACTTGTTAGGATGTACTCACAATATCTTTTAGCCTGATGGGTGGTCCCAAGAGCAGGAGAACAAAGTTGAGCTTTCAAAAAGTGGTATTTTTTCTTCTTTATCCTAGAAGTACAGGTGTAAACAAAACTACTGAGCATGATGTGCTAGAACCTCAGCTGTCTTTTCATGCAGCCCTCCCCCTGATGTGATGACAAGTTTTATATTGTCTGTATGTAGAATGAGGGGAATGAATGAGGTGGTTGTTCAGTGCAGACAGCATGCTCAGGGTTTGGTGCCTGCTGTAAGGCAGACAGTGTTGACTGCAAGTCTGGAGCTCAGGACTGCTCTCCCATTGCAACCAACCAAAGGCTATACCCAGTGTCTCAAATGTTAGGGCCATTTTAAGGGCCCAGGGAGCAACTGGCTGAGAGTTGATACCTGAGGGTGTGGTCGATAAGGGTTCTTTTTGTTTGTGGGTTTTGCTGTTTTTAACAGGAAGGGAGAGCAGAAATTCGGACGTAAGACATGTGAGATCTCTTGCATTGTGACCAGCAAAACAACCCTGATAGAAGATAGATAGATAGATAGTTCATGCAATGCTCCAGCTTGGAACTTTTAAGGATAGAAGCTATGTTCTGTCTGCAGCCTACTTTTCTCTGCCGTATTATCCAAGATAAATCCCACAAAGGAGAAAAATGAATTTAATAAGTGATAGTCAGTATATTTGGACTAGTTTAAAAAACCCAAACAAATGAAATTGGGGTCATGAATGTCACATACCTCAGTAGTCTCTGTGGATGCACTAATGCTGTGCTGGAAGTGTTCTGCTATTATTGCCACTAAATTCTTACCCATTGTAGCAGATGGTCTAATAGTGCTTGTGCTTCATGGTGCACTGCACAGGAGCCGTGAGGGAGGAATTCTGCTGCTTCTAAGTCTCTGAAGCCTTATGTTGCCCCTAATTCTCATCCTTATCTTTGTAATTCTGAAATAAAGAGTTTACTTGTTTTGGTAATTTTCTGTGTTATGGGAGAGGTGAGTGAATTTGTGCTGTTCTTGAACAAGGTACTCAGCGTTTCTGTACTTTCATTTAAAGACAAATAACCTTTCATACAGGTAATTATAAAATTCTAGGTAGGCAGGAATAGCAGTGATGCTTCTTGTTTCAAGATAATTAGGCTCTCACAGCCTAAAGTGTTGATTAAAATTGATTCTGATTTGTCCTTAGTCTTTCCAACTATTGAAAGCGACTTTCTTTGTACACCTTCATATCAGTTATGTTAAATCAATGCAGTGAATACAGTGTGTCTGTGCACTTAACACACTAAAATGAAACAACTTCTGAAGTAGCTTTGAGGCTCGCTTATTGCCTAATTCTGCATTATATAGGAAGGAGACAAAGTCTCCGTTCAGTGCTGGGAGAAGACTCAGTTAATTAGGCTTTTGGGGCCTTTTAATGTGTGACTCGGACCTAACCCTTTGTTGTAAATTAACTGTACTGCAGTCACTGTTAATGAAGGATATTATATTAAAAAATATTATGTTGTTTCAGCTCACTTGGCATCAGTGTGTAAAATTCTGTTGTTTTCACTGTGTAGGTATTCCGAGATAAAGATAAACTAAAGAAAAGATACAAGAGCTCCTGAAATACTGATTTTAGACTTCTGTGAAATTACTTTTGGATCCAACCATGTTGGATCATGTTTCAGGTAGGGCCTTGAGCCCTCTTAAAATGATAGGCTTCTTTCCTATTGCTGCTGTGACTACCTTTTCAGTAAAGAAATTTTCTACTAGTCTAGCATCTGTCATAAATATTCACATATCTCATCTGCAAAGTAGGAAATTACTCTTAAAAGGTGGGATGTAATCCCTCAACCAGTGCCTAAGCCTTTTGTCACCAACAGGTAATGCAGGCAGAAGGTGGTTGTGTAGGGCTGGAGAATGCCTGAGCCAAATTATCAATTTGGTTAGTCTTTTATGGAGATGTTGACCATGTCTTAACAAGCCTAGGCATGTTCAGGGACAAGTTAATGGGCTGCAGTGACTTGCTTTGTAAAAATGTTTGTAACCAGTGAGGGATGAGCGCTGAGGGTGCGGTGCTTCCACAAGTGCTTTCACAGGCAGTGTAGCCAAAAATTCCTACCCTTCTCTCCAAAATCTCTGCCTCTGTGCCCAAATTACTGATGTCCTACTGTCTTCTAGCTATGTTAATGTGACTCCTAAGTGGGGAAGCTCTAAAACAGGTCAGTTGAAATGACCTTTGTGTTAAAAATGCCAACACCACCCACATGTGACCCATGAAACTTATTTCTTATTCTCTTCTCCTTGCACAGAATGTTTATTTTCATTGTTTGGGGTTTTTTAGATTTGCTTGATTTCCTCCACAGTTTCAGTATGGCCTGCTGAGAGGACAGGGGTGCATAGGTGGAGATGGTAGGAGGCTCTTAAATGAGTTTTTACCAGGGATTCTAAAGCAGAATTTGCAGCTTTAAAACCATCCAGGCCATTTAGTAACTTTATTAATCTGTAAGCTGTCTCCTCAATAATAGGTATGTTGTTTTTTCGCTAAAGAGAGCCTCACAGAAGGAAGAGCTCAGTTGTGGCTAGTTGCAGCTTTGTTTTGAACACAGCTTAGGATTTAAATGTTCCAGTGAAGATATGTTCAGCCTGAAGTGATGGGGGATGGGGGGGTAGTTATAGGGTAAATGCTGCCATATGGATGGAAAACACACAGAAGTGTGTGAGGTTTTCCTACCCTCCCCCAGTCTGAGGTTGTGGTGAGCATCAGGCTTCAGAAAGAAAGTAGTTCAGATGAGAAGAACGTTTTTACTTCATCTTTGCTGGGTGTTGCTGAGAATCTAACTTCTAAAAATGTAACTTACACTAAGTTTTGAAATTACACCTGATGTTGTTCAACAAGCTTGGCTATTTCCTGCCTCTTCCGATGCAGTGTCTAAAAGCTTAAACAGATGCAGCCTCTGCAGCCTGGGGCCACTCTGAGGAAACCAGCAGGAGTGGCTGGGTGCCTCAGGTGCAAGATTTAGTGTTTCTTGATGCTGTCTGGAAGCCACCCAAGTCTTGAGAAATAGTGCAAGACAATGGGCTCGAGTTTCGGAGTGTGCTGAAGAACTACAAAAAGGAAAACACCCTTTAAATAAGTGGTGGTAAATCTTTCTGACCTCTCATGTCGGGTTTTATCTTCAGAGAGAATTACAGGTTCTTATCATGTAGTGTCAGGTCAAGTGACAGGTGCCAACAGCTTGTGATTATTGGCCTAGATTTAACCTAGTTCTGGTGCTGCTGGAAGTTGTTGGAGCCAGGTCAGACAGAGGTCACCCAGTGGAAGAGCAGTGACTGTGTAGACTGGGGCAGAAACATGACCATGCTCAGCACCTGCGCTATGTTTTATATGGGTCTGGTGATGAGGAGGAATGTGAGCTGGATGAGCATATGGACATGGCTGGTGCAGGTAAAGAGTTATTAACAAATTGTGAGGGCAGCTCCTCTGTGTGTATGCAGAGAACTGTTTAATAGGGTAGATCAAACATTCTGCCTTATCAGTAATGTATCTTTGTATATGTTTAGACTGGCCAAACTGTAGGCCTTCTCTTTACTGCCACCCTCGGTTTTTGTTGTTTTTTTTTGTGTTTTTTTTCCCCTAGTGGATTTTCTTCTTTGTGGATCATTTGGTATGCAATGAAAACCCCTGGGTAACAGCCAGCCCAGTCAATAAGTTCCAGTCATTAATAAAACTTGCTTATGTGCAGAGCAAACAGTGCTGTTCAAACAGTTTCCTAATCAAAACAGTTGTATCACCATGTTAACTCCCTCGGAGCTGGAGGCACGTGCCATTGCCTGTGAGCACTTTGTGCTGCAGCCATGTACTGACTTTGTGGCCAGACCCATCTGGGTTACACTGCCGTTCTTGATGCAGAGAGCAGAGGAACTCCCTGCTGAAAGAGGGGGCAGTGATCACATAATTTATTCTATGTACAGGTGCAGATATTGGGAAACCATCCTTAAGTTTTCTGCAAGGCACTCCTTACATGGGAGGTGACTGTGAGTGAGGCTGATTGCGAGTGATGGCGTTTG
This sequence comes from Illadopsis cleaveri, assembly GCA_013399915.1. Taxonomy (NCBI): domain Eukaryota; kingdom Metazoa; phylum Chordata; class Aves; order Passeriformes; family Timaliidae; genus Illadopsis; species Illadopsis cleaveri. Next base: position 694,658 of record VXBB01010841.1, read on the forward strand.
GAAAGTGTGTGCAGTGCTGCAGTTGAGTGGAGGATTTCTGCAAGAGATTAAAGGGTGGCACGAGGATAGCAAGCAGTGAAAGTAAACAGTTTTCAAGTGAGGTCCAAAGCAATTAGTGGAAGGTCATGCATTTCAATGTACTCCTCTCAAAGTGTTTTAGAGAAACTAGGTTCCCCACAAACCACTGTGGCTGGAGAGTAGAAGCTTTGAAAAAAACAATCATCATCCCATGGAGTCTCAGCAGAATAACTTGGTGTCTTCTGTTCAGCACAGTTCAGATGTCTTATGTACCATTCCTGCCATATTATTTTGTAGGTTTGTGTAATTCATTTATTGCTTTTCTAAGAAGTTTCAAGTGGCTTCCTCTGCATATCCAATAAAGAGTCTCCCTTGTTAATCTCTGGTTAAACGTTTGCCAGGAGATGGATTTGACAATCTCTACAGGCCAAGCAGTGAGAGGACGGTGCTGAGAACAAAATGAACAAGACTTAGAAATAATGGGTCAGAGGTTTGATAGGGAAGCTAGAGCAGAAACCCTGCCAGATGCTATGGAGGGCAGTTGTGGAAGAGTAGCAGGGTAGTTTAGGAACTGGGACTGGAATTCTGGAAACTGTCATCAGAAACAGCCTGAGGTGGCAGAAGAATGCAGCTGCAGCATGGTATGGAGTGTAGCCCAGCAAACAGGAGGGCTGGGTGAAGTAATCCAGCTAAAGGAAAAGGCCATAAATTGAGGGAATGCTGGTGTGTAATAACTTGCTGCCAGGACTACTTCTAAGCTTTTAGATGTCAGAAAGGAGAGTGCTTTGTGTTTGCCACTTTTGTTGTCTTTGATCATGTGTTGTTCCTTTTTTTTTTCTTTGCACATACATTCTGTTAACATTTGCTGGGGTGATGTATTACTGACATCTGATCAAACTGCATGAATTTAGGTAGCCTTGGTGATCTTTTTCCCACAAAACTATATTGATTGGTGAATTTTATCTAACAACATTTGGTAAAGAAAATCTGTATTTTTATGACAAAGCAGTGGTTGCAAACTGTATATGAGCAACTCACTTTAGCAGCAAAAGTCTACCCAAGCATATTGCCAAACCCCAGCTTCCTCGAGCCTTGTCAATGGCTCTGACTGCCCTGGATTCTTTCACTTCAAACATCCTGCTTTGCTCAGTGTCTGGGGAGCCACCCAACCCAGAGCAGCTTTCTGAGGATCACGTGCTCCTCAGGCATGCCACGCTCAGCTTTGTGTATACAAAGGAAGACGCTTGGAAAACGTTTCATTGCCCCTCAGAGAGTGCTTTACATACTGCCTGGGAGAGATTGGGCAGCACAGAAATTTCTACATTGACCCTTGGCATTCATGTGGGCTCTTAGTGCACAATGTGGAACTGGCTGCTGTTACCATCCCTACCAAAACAGCTAATTTGGTAGTGGGGAGATGGGTATAAAAACATGAAAGTTAAAACTCTTCAGTGTTTTGGGGTGAGTTTTCCCCCATGGCTTTTCTGTACAGTCAGGGTTAGCCCTTGGGTGGCTCTGGCTTGAATAATGTGAAGTCTGAAAGATTTGAGTGAGAGAGGGAGGTTGACAGGGCCCCAAAATGCAGATGTGGAAATCTGCTGTGACTTAACATCTCTAGTTGTTTCCCTTCTATAAAACTATACAGTGAAATGCCTCATCCTGAAATATTGTTGGCAATAACATATGCATGAAACATTTAATTTGGAATTGTTACAGACATCAGCCACAAAAAAAATCTCTGCAACACTTTCCAAGCTTTTCTTCCCACAAGTTTAATTGCATGTCAGAGAAATAATAATGACATTTTTGTTATAAGCATATTTACAAGCTTGTCCATAGTGTCCAGTGCTTCACTCTGTTAGGTGAGTAAGACTTTAGGAATTTTCAAGTCATTCACAAAATTCAGTGGAAAAAGATACTCATTAGAATTGATCCATCAGTATTGTGCTGATCATTATGTATTGCGTAAAGAAGTATTCCCCAAAAAGTACTTCTTGCTCTAAAGCCTTTCTTGAATAGGACAAATCATTGTTTTAAAACTTGATTTTGGTGGAAATATATCTTGGTAGAGCTACAGCTTGTCTTAAACTGTGCTTCTGGTTTGTTTTATTTCAGGAAAGGTAGCTATACAGAAAGAAGATCTGCAGAAGTATCATAACAGAGACACCTGGTTTCAACTCCAGCATGTTGATGCTGATTCAGAAGTACAGGTGAGATGATAAAAAATCTTGGCAAAGGAGTATTTGTAACAAGGCCATGGCAGTTTCATGGGTTTCATAGCTCTAGGACAGATGTGTTGCTTGCCTACAAAAAGGAAGTGTTGCCCATTAGTATGGTTTGGGTTTTGATGATAAGTGTAGGGTGGATTACAAGTGTACATAAATCACTGGGGGTCAAGATTCTGCCTACAAAAATAATTAAAACTATGTGAACTATCAGGTCACTGATACAAGGAGGGGTGTGTTTATCTCAAGTATCAAATAACTTCAGGCCCTATAAATAACAGTTGATTCCTCAGGGAATGGAGCCATCTTGAAAATAGTATCTGCAGGTACTGCTTTAAGTAATTATATTGGCAAGTTGCCACAGAAATGGCAACAAGTACATCTTTAATGTGAAAAACATTCCTTGCCAGATCTCTAGGCCCTCCTTCAAACAATGGGAATGCTGATAATTGTATAACTTAAGCCCTAAATTACATTTAGTGTTTGGTACTTCTCATATTTTTGTACACAGACTCCTCTTTCTGTGCTTGCCTTCTTTTGAAGCAGATTCTATTTTCTATTATGACATTAGGTCTTGTGAAAATAATCATTATACCAAAGCAAGAAATCAAAATTATATAGCGGGCTACTTTGCCTGTTATATTTTTTTTTCTCTTATAAGTATATATTACAGATCACTTTTGACCCACAATATTTGTTTAGGAGGAGACATGAGTATCTGACCTGTGCAAAACTCTCAGATAAATGCAAGGGGAAATGCCTCTTAGATACTTCTGTATGGTAGGGTTGGACACAGTATCTTGGATTTTCAGTCTGTGTGCAAGTCTGCCCATACAAGGTTGGCAAATGACACTTAAAATGCACACATCTTCCAACATACAGTATGGGCATGTATGGTGAAGCATATGTGAAAGTACATGCAAGATTAGGTTTTCTTTTTGTTTGGAGAGACAAATATTACACTGTCGTGCACATGATACAAAGAAAGCCTCAGGACAGCCTGTTCAGCCTGTGACATTCTCTTGTAAAATATTGATCCTCTTTAATGCCACATTTCAGTGTCACTGGTGATGGAAAGGCTTTTAACAGGCTTTTAACTATGAGATCTATTCTATTTACCCTGGTGTCCCTATCTGCTTACCCTAAAGCCTCTTATACAGTGCCTTTAAAACAATAGATTGTTTATTTCCTGTAGGATATGAAAACTTTCGCTTTGTAATTTATCAGTTGAAGAAAGCCAATATTTAGATAAGCTTCTCCATTGTTTTGTTACAGTATTTGTACAGAGTGAGTTTGTGGAAGCTTTTTAGACCAGGGTGCTTTCTAGGGCAACACTGGTAATGTAAGTTTCAGGCAGCTTTAGCTTTTGGAGTGATGAGGAGCACAGGCTTTGCTGGAAGCATATTCTCTGTAATTGTACAGTGTATCACTTCCACTGTTTGCATCCTTACTAGAGCCCAACCATTAAACACTGTTTCTGGGCTCCGTGCATTTATTCCAAGCAGTGTAAATATGATTTACATGATACTCTGATTTTATCCATTTATTTAAATGTTTCTTGGTCTTTTTGTTGAGACTTCAAGAGGGCTTGGTTTTCCATAATAGTGGGAGCAGATTTGTAAATATTTAGTATGAATTCTTATGCAAGTGAAGGTAGCCAAATTAAATATTTTTGTGTTTGTATCTTTTACATTTGCTGTATCTCAGTTGTCCTTCTAAGCACTTTTTCATTTGTAAGGGAAAATAGAATACATGTGTTAATGACGAGTGTCTGTACAAAGTTACTCAGTTTTCCTCCAATTTTAAAGAAAATAGTTTAAGAAATTTTTAATAGTTAACATTTGCAGTGAATCATTCAAATACTAGTACAAAGGCAACTATCAGCTTTATCATTCTAGCAGTTTTTCCAATGTAATCTAATGGATTAAACATTGAGCAATATGCCAGGAAACTCCTGCATCTTCTGCTTTTGTCAGCCGGTGGCTGTTGTACTATTTTTCCATGTTGCAGATCACTTCATGGCTATTTAGTTATGCATCACAGCACTCTATTGAGGTAAGCTATTGTCACTCCCACACTTTGAACACAGTGAGAATAAATGTCAGAAAGAATGTGACTTGCTTGGGGTTATGCAGTCAGACTGAGAAATTAAAAAAGAAAAAAGAGACCAGGTTTCTAATTATTTCTAATACATTAGGCTGTGATATGAAAGAAATTCGGTAAGAATAATAAACCTATCAGGGACTTACCCTGGGCAAAGTCTGAAAACACCCTGGTTTTAATCAGAGCAGCCAGCACAGTCAGAACCTGAAAACCACCTTAAAAACAATGGATTGTTCAAATATTAGTGATATTGGATGCTGTGTTGCATGTGGCCCACTTCTGGAACATGGTGCCTCATTTTTCAGAACAGAAAGACTGATTTGAAATTACGGATAATAACATTTATATGTAAGAACTGATGTTGTGAGATATCTGAAGCTTAATGAGAAGAATTTAAAATTTTGTTCAACATGGTTTGTACGAATTTCTGTATACTTTAAAAAAATCAGTATGTAAGTATTAATGTTGCATAACTTCATCACAGAGTGTTTCCAATGTGTTTAGCTTGAGACTTTGAATCTAGTTTTATAGTTTTACAGCACTGCCAATTCTTACTGTCTTATAAAGGTGTTTTGTATTGTCAGGAGTGAGATTATGGCTTCATAAATTTTATTGCAGATAAGGATGTTACTGACAGCAGGACTACATTAATTGTCAGACTGCACAGATATGAGTATTACTGTCAGATGCTTTAATGCCACCTCCATTTATTGCTTGACAGCAAGTAAAGGAGTCTGGCATGACTGCTCATATTGAAGAAGTGAGGGCATTGTGTGTCTGGGCTGAGTGTTGCTCAGAGGCCTGTGATCTCACCAGCATGTTGTGTTCAGTCTCACATGGAGCAGTACAGGTGGGACTGTGCAGCTGCTCAGCCCACAGATGCAGAGCAGACATTACAACCCACGTGCCTTTTGTGGGTTTGGTTCACTGTTTGGTCTAGCAAACCTGTGTAGTGAGATAATCAGCATCATCAGGTGCATCTGAATTTTCCTTCGCCTGAGTTGGTGGAAAACAGTAGCTACCAGAGCACAGTGCTGTGTCATTCAGCAGTGGGCTGTAACTGCCCCTCGAAGTTGACAGACTTTTACTCTGTTGGTACATCAATACCGCCACATTTTACTGGCTGGTTTTGCTCTCACCAGTTTGAAAATAACACATTTCTAGTTTGATGTAGTCCTGTCAGTGGATACCCTGAATGCTGTTGAGATATAGCTGGGTGATGAAGCAGCAGTTGTGCTCTGGGTGGTTAAGTTTGAGCTGCTCCGTGGAGAGCAAATGATGAAACTGCAGCTTGTATTTGTGTTTGGCATACAGATACGATATTTGAATATTTTCCTTTTTAAATATAGAATAAAATGTTAAAAGTGATCAGGAAATTTTCTTATACAGAGTACAGAATGGAAGATTGACACCCGCCATTAATGTTTAATTTATGGCTTAACTTTACAGACTGAAAAACTTGTTTTGAAAGTATAAAGCTGTAACCAGGTGGGTTTGTGTGCATTTAGCCAAAGGAATTTTAAGTTCCCGTCTTCTGATGGAGCCTGCCTCCTCCTCAGTACTCTGCCCAGAGTTAAATGCCCAGTGTCTGACAGTACATGAGCCCAGGTATAAGTAGAACAGGAACTGAGCCATTACTGAAAATGGTTTAACTTTTGCATTGAAATAGATTATCAACAATCAGGCATTATGAACTTCAGCTGGAGGGGAGGGGCTAGCAGCAGAAGAGACAACGTTGTAAACTGCTTGAGGTCAGCAGAAGCATGATGTTGCATGCTTTACAGGGGATGTGTTTCTTTTCCAAGTTATTTGTCTTTCAGGACCTGCTGTATTGTCATACTTTGTGAGGTCTGGAAGCAAAAATTGCCATGCTATTGTGCATACCTCTCTTCTGATCCATGGATGTTTTCCTTTTCTTCACAGAAGGAAGTTTACCCAACAGTAACTGATTCAGATATTTGCCTAGGGCTGTAGATGACAGATGCTCTCAGTGGTCCATGTGTTCTCAGTGGAATTTAAGCCCAAGTGCACATTCAGTCTTTAAAAGGCCTTTCCTGGTTTTGAGTAGTTTTACCCTTAATTTTTTTTTCACATTGAGTTCATAGTTCAAGTCTGTTTTGTGAAGTTTGAGCTTTGCTGCCTAAATACCCTTTGTGTACATGTAATCAGTGAAGTGGTTAAAGATCTAGAGATATTCTGATTAATATCTATATACACCAGCATACTCCAAAACCGTGTTGTCTGCATATGCCAAAGTGGGGGAGACTTGCAGGGAGAGTTAGATTATTCTGACATGTTTTCCTGTGCAGGCCCTTGTTTTAAAAGTTCCCCTTTTCAATTGTGCTTTGAGTTACTTCCTCTACCTCATTGACAAATGTGAAATAATCATGTCCTCTTACAGCTGAATTCTCAGTTTTAAATGACAGAGTGCTTTTCCAAAGCCAGTTATGCACAAGGTCTTACATAAACTCATTGTCGGGGCAAAAAAAGTCTGACAAAAACTTGAAAATTGCTCATTTCCCCTTCCTTCTCATGAGAACTTTGATGTGTCTGAGATATCTATTTGGCTATCAACTTAATAAAAATAAAAGGCATGTAAAGGGCAGATAACCAACACTGAGGAAGCAAATTGTCTCACATTTTAACCTTCTGTATTCAAAGCTTTGTGCCAAAGATTTATTGATGTTAAGTACTTTCTTCAGACACCAAAAGCCTTTCCTCTTCCTTTCCACATTAGCATTTTGTCTGTGCAGGCCTTTGAGTATTGTTGATTAAACATGCCTGTTCTTGAGTATGGACTGGTATCAGTGTCATGTGGTGTATTATATTTCATTGGTGGAAAACATTATTTATGGGTATGTTTGGAGAGTACACCTAAAATTTTCTTGCTGGACTTAACTACTGCCTCTGAAATGCTGCCTGTATATTAGCTAGAAGAATCTAGCATGGTGTGGGCCTCAAAAAAATTTCCTTTTTGTCAGCATCTTCTCGTTGAATGCTGAATCTGTATCCCAAGTGTCTGGCTTCATTAATGAAATCTTGGCCTTCCTGGGGTGGGAGTTTTGCCATGAGTTCATGAGAGCCAAGGTTTCACCACAAGCTTTTTAATTAGCTCTTCTTCATTCAGTCTTGTGTGATGGAGAAGTTTATACCAGATCTGTGGAGGAAGCTAGAAGTGTTACTTTGTTATTTTTGTTCACCTTGTTGAAATTTCCAAGGTCTCTCCCATGTCTGCTTGCTTCCTGTTCTATATGTATTAATGCTGTTTGTATATGTGGGGCAAGTCATGTTGAACTGTGATGGCTCGGTTGCTAATTGTTAATTAAGAATATGAGTTTGAAGATACAAGATATAATTGTCTTTGGGAGCAACTGCATAGGGTAGTTTCACTCCAGTAATTGATAGAATTACATTATTCATTGAACAATTAAGAGCATTGCATGCCCACATCCAACACTGATATTTACTATCTTTTTGTAGGTACTTAAATGCTTCTAGCATAAAAATGAGTCGCTGATGCATTTTGTACAACCTACTGTAAGCATGGGTAAATGCAAATTGTAAAAAGAAGCAGCTGCTTCCAGGTTTGGTATCAGCTTTCTACCACACACAGGAAATAAATTAGTGCTACCCTCTGTATTTTTAACAGTGGCATTTAAGTTTCTATATTCTAGTTGTTTTGAAGAAAGATGACATGTCTGTTTTGATAGGGTGGGGAGATTCTCAAAGCTAAATGCCTACTGACAAAATTATTTGAGACAACTGAACCGTGCATCAGCAAGGGTAAATAATGTTTGTGGTAAAGGGAAAGAGCAACTATTGACCAGATCCTGCTTTGTGGCAAGACTTCCTCCCTATGTGAATGTAAGAGCACAGTATTCAGACTTAACAGCACAAAGGGCTGAGACAGCCGATCAAGTTTTGGGCTATTACTCTTCAATAGCTAGTCTGTAACATGATGTGGTGAGGAGCACCTGCTGCTGAGCAATGAGTGTGCGTGGTTTTAAAGTAACACACATGGGTTTTGTATCTGCAGAACATAATTTGTCTGGGGAAATTAAGCCCTTTCACTTACAGCATGTATATATTATATCCCATTAAACTATTTCAGAAGAAAGCATGATTAATTTTAAGGATTATGACCATATGGCAGTATTCTTCCTTTAGAGAAACAGGAAGGTTAACATTATGCCATGTGAGGTTGTTTGCCAGTTACTGAGCAATTCTGACATGCTTGCACATATGGAGAGCAAGCAGACATCAGTTCCGCTTTGCTTAGCATTTATGAATCCCTGCAGTGCTGGACAGAGTTGCTGCACTCTGCTCAGCCATCAGCTGGGTTTTGTTCCAGTTCCTTGTGGGCTGTGCTCTGGTCCAGCAGGCAGGCTGTGATCTCTAGCATGATTCTGGGACCTTTCCCAGCCATCCGCTGCCCTCTGCTAAAGGAAGGAGCAGCTGTTATAAGCAGCAAATGTAGACAACAAACAAACTCCTTCCTCCTCCTGCTTTCAAACCTACTGCTGGGCCTGACCTTACGTGAGGCTGCTGATAATACTGCAGGGCTGGATTTACCTAAAGCAGTCGCTGTACCCCTGGTCTTTCCTCTCCCATTCCCTCAAGGGCAGCATTTAGTGAGCCTTTAGGGTTTGGCTCAGTTTTCTTGTTTGCTTTTGAGTTTTACTGCTGGCAGAAGGTGACTTCTCAGGAAGCTGGCTAAAAAGGTTTCAGAGTAGACAGAATCTGTCCAATAACGTTTGCTATATCCTGGAAATAAAATTTGGAAAGACTGAGAAAGCAATGGCACAGGTTATTCCCTAGTTTGGAATGGTCTCTGTGCAGCGCTGAGTTCTTCCAATGCTCATTTTTCCAGACAATTTGGAGCAAGGGAAAATAAAGCAACACACACCAGTGTTATCACAGTCCTGAATTTGAGATTCAAAAAAAAAGCAGTGCTGACATTAGTCAGTCGTGAACTGTGGTTCATGTCACCTGCTTAGCCTTGTCCTCCCCTACAGCTCATGTCTGTTACATCTCTTCCCTCCTCCATCTCCAGGAGCTGGGGTGAAACTTCTTGCAGTTACACTCTACCAGCAGGATAAAGGGTAAGGAGCCAAAAGTCGATCCCAGTCCCTCTTTCCACACTACTGAGCAATGAGCAGAATTATGTTGGGAAAAGTGTCCCCATATGGAATAAATGTCTGGAAAAACTTTAATCCAGGTGCACTCCCACCTTGCAGGGGAAAATTCCCAGCAAAATTGGGTCAGCTAGTGATGTCCACAAACCTCCTGTCCAGCAGGTTAAATAGTAAACAATTACCTTATTTAGGAGTTTTTATGTTATCAGCTATTGTTCTTTTGTGGAAGCAAATTATCATGCTATGTGAGCCCTGGATATTAAGACTATTGACCTGATGCCTAATATTCAAACAAACTATGTATTTTCTGGTTTTGTTTAAAATCAGCAGTAAAGACTTGTTCTTTTCCTTTGATGTTTTTAAAAAGTGAAAGATTTCTAAAAATTTGACAGTAACAAAAATAACGGAGGCCTGATTGATACTTGCTTTAAAATGATTTAGGAAATTTGGTAGATTTGGCTCCTGTCTTGAACTTAGGCACATTGAAAGTCTTCTGTGCACCTTCTAGAGCCTCAGACAGGCACAGAAGTTTCTGGTATTTGTCAGTGCTTTTTCATAAATATTTCTCTGAAAAGCCAGATTACATCTGTTTTGAGCTAGGTTGCATGTTGCATCTGAATCTATAGTCACTGGTTCATGTGGGGTGTGTCAGATTGTGGGATAAAATGTGTGCATTTAACTGCACTCTGACAGAGCTCCCAATGATGTCCTGGTGACCTTGCAAACAGTGCCGCTGAGGTCTTGTTCAACATGCTAAAACTGCTTTTTTGTCAGGATGGCTGAACTTTGTCATAATGGTAACTTTAGGATAATCTGTGGTCGTGCATTTTCTTTTCCTTCAAGGTACTGTGGTTAAATTAAACCACAAATTTGCAACTGCTGGAAACACGATACAGTTAGGTAGGATTTGTGTACTTTTATTTGCTTTATAACTGTTTTCTGGTGTTTCAATCCACAGTGACTCACGGCTGCATTCCAGGCAGAAAGGAGGTGGTTGGAGGCAGGCTTTTCTTGTATCTATAAAATCAGGACTTTGAGTCTGCTTTTCCTTTTCTTTGCCAACTTGCAATCAGTTTCAGTTTAGTTTTCAGATAACGGAGTGTGTAGTAAAGGTTCTATTTGACAAGCATAGTATAATTTGTGTTTTCCTCAGTAAGACCTTTCAAAAGTTTTTTTTGTTACTGATGTCCTTTTGAATACTGTCTGCTTCCCTACAAGAAATTCAGTCATCCAATGGCTTCTTTAATCCATAACTACAAACTGGAAGCTGGCTGGCCCCATTATGTGGTGTTAGATGTGGTTAGGAAGGAGGTGCCACCTGTGAACCCACCCTCCCTATCAGCCAGAGCTGATGGAAAAGGAAGCGTTCAGCAGTTGGACTGGCACTCCTTCAGCTTGTTCCTTGAAAAGAGGTCCTACCATTCCAAAGGAGAAGGTTATGCTAATAAGTATAGCTGCCTCTAGGAACACCCTGAGATGTATTTGTTCATGGAAATGTTTTGAGTAATTAATACATGCTACTTCAGAATTGTCAAACCTCCAGATTTTTTCTCAGAATTTTTTTGCTCTGCTAAAGGGAAAAAAGTATTACAGCCTCATAATGCAGGACTGAGCTGACTGGCTCTGAAGGAGGGATTCTCTCTGAGCAGGATGAAGCCACTCTTCCAGCTTTTGGTAAAAGGGATTTTTTTTTCTTAATTCTGTTGCATTGTCTAATCTTTCCTGCTTGTGAACTCTGCAGACCTACTACAATAGAAGACTCTTATTATTGCAGTAGTTCTTTTAATAATAAAAATATAAACTTCTTTCTTACAAAATGTCAGTCAAAGATCATGGCAATTCTCTGTTTCTGTGGTACATTTAATACATTATAGGTTGACCTTCTTGTTGATTAGATTAACTTTTGATCTTATGATACTGATTTACTGCAGTTTTCTGTCTTCCCTTTGCTAAATGAATTAGATGGTATTTTGTAAACCCAACTAATGCCATTCACTCAGGAGTGAATTTATTCAGATGAATCCTTACGTTTTGCATAATGGTATAATTGATTTGGGGAAAAGCATTCTGTTTGTTAGAGTAACATTTTATGTAAATTAAGCCTGAAAGTGTGTTACTGTGGCCTTATTTCAAGGTATTTGAGTTTTTAACTGGAACTAAAACACTGGAAGAGTTTTGGGAATAGTTGTAGGCTGCTGGTCCCAGTGATCCCATGACCTCTGTTTTGCTGTGGGAAGCTTGGAGTCACTTTTTGAGCAGCTGACCATTTTCAAAGCTTTCACAAGAGAAAGATGAAAGCTACAAGAAAAAATGGCTTTTAGCCAGAAGAGGCAGCACTGTCACTTTATGCTTAATGTAGCTAGGAAAATGTGTGATACATTGCTGATTTTTAAAAATATTTTTTCAACCTAATTTCTGAAATGGGGAGCTTCCATTTTATTCAGTCTGTGTGAGGTTGAGCAAATGGCCACTTCAAGTTTGCTCTCAGGCTCATCTAAGTGCATTGAAGCATTCTTTCCTGAGAAGGGTCAGTCTCACTTTTGTTTAAGACCAGCAGAAATATTTCTGTAAAAACATCTGTATACCTTGGTATTTTTCTACGAAGGGATATTTTCTCTGAAGTTGCTAAATTTCTTGTTCTTGTCTCTTAATTTCTTCAAAACTTGTATTAATGTTGATTTCTCTGGTAGTTAGCAGGATATCAACAAAGATAGCAGTAGGGGGTTTTACAGGTTCATAATAGAAATTTGTTCTCCAGAGTCTAATGGTTTAGATCCTGTAATAGAATATGCAGCCAGTGGGAGAGAGAACAATGAGGAGTAAGGAAGATACAGTAAAACAAAAGCAAGAAAGCTGCTCTGCTTGAGCAGAGTTCTTAGCTGATTATGTGCCTTGCCCTTATCATGTACAACTACAGTGGGCATTGCAGTGGTACTGAGTCCTTGAGAGCTGGGTCTAGAAGTGCTTTATGCATTTGTGCAGAGAAGTCCTGCTCTTATGCATGAGGACAGGCTTCAGTTTGGAAGCCAATGTCAGGTGCTGACTTTGGCCCACATTGACAGGATGAAGGAGAATGCCTGTGTCACTGAAACAAAAATCAGGAGTGACAGCTGAATGCAGTGTTTGGTTTTGGCATTGGGGGTGGTGGTGGTTTAATTATTTTGTTTAAAATGATGCAAAAGACACATGGCAGAAACCTTGTTTGAAACTCACACACTCATCTGGGTACTTCCCTGTTCAAAATGCCAGTGAACTGCTGTGGTCCATCTGCAACTTTATACAGATTGAAGGGCTTGTCTTCAGTTGGAGAGGGTGTCTTCCTTGTTTTTTGGATGAACACCAGTATCTGCCACATATATTCTAAGGGTCTGTGTTCGAACCCTCAAAAGTGTTACTGAGTCAGAATACTGAAGGTATAAGTAGATGATAAAGATTTGGGGAGTGAAAGCATGAAGTGTGTATTCAAGGCAGTGCAGAAAGAATGGTACTGAATAAGGGATATACACTAGGAGGGGGAGAGAATGACTGTAGCAGTAAGAAACAGAATGCCTCATAGGCACCTTCAGGACAAGTATTCAGGCACTGAGTCCAGTGTTTGTGCTTCTTAACATGAGAGGACCAGAGAATGACCTTGGACTGAACCTTCTGTGTGTCCATGCTCCTTAAATATTGCTGTGCTTTGGACTACCATTACCAGCTTTTGTCCAGACAAATCTGCTGTAGGGAAAGGGAATCTTAGCAGCATAGGTATGACCTGAGGCCAAGGTTTCATCTTCACCCCCCTCTGTTGCCCAGGACAGACATCCCCATAAAGCAGGAGGTTGTATCATATCCTTCAATTAGTACAACATGTAGAGATAACATAATGGTGGGAATTATGCACCCAAATTTAGTTGAATGACTACTAGTCTGTGTTCTCTGGCAGTTGAAAGACCTTAGCTATACAGCTCTTATTTAATCTTTACACTTCTGGAATTACTTGCACAAACTGGCTTGCTTTGGTTGAAGTTGGAATGGTGTGACTGCCTATGCATAAAACTAATTTTTCCTGTGGTGTTTTTGGTGTGTTTCAGGGGAAGGTCCACCTGGAGCTGAGACTGAGTGAAGTCATAACAGACACTGGCGTTGTCTGCCATAAGCTCGCAACACGGTAGGACTTGAAATGTAGCTGTGAAGTTATGAGAAACACACTGATTGCAAACAGAGTGCAGTGCTTCATTTAAAAATAGTTTGAGGAATCAACACATTTATTTGGACATTGAATGTTCTTAATCAGAAATATCCTTGTGAATTTATAGGGTGTGAGATGTTTTTATTTTCCCTTCTCCTTCTCTCCACATAATCTATGTAATTTTCTTCCTAATAGTCTTAAATGTTAATAAATCCCTTATCCAATTTAGTCATGGCATAAATACTAAAAAGACATCAAAGGGTAATGTTAATGTCCTTCTAATTTGCATTAATGACCTTACCAGCTAAGTAAATTTGTAGCACAACTTGTATGGTGAGAGTGTGTTACAGAGCTGACTTAAAACAAAAGTTTGCTATCACTAAGGCAGCCTCAGAATCAGCTATTCAGTCTCAATCAAGTTGAAACAGAGATGCCACAGGACTTAAATGGCAGTAAAAATTTCTCTGTCCTCTGAGGAGGAGTCTGGAACACAACTGCTCTCTGGCCACACCAAAGCCTTTCAGGTTATCTCAGAAGTAGTGGCAGAGCTGGTTGGCTTCTGTGAGAAATGCTTTGTGTCCTCTGCAGAAGAGCTGTCAAAATCAGACTGCTGGCATCATACACTTCCAGCTGTTTGACAGTCATGTCAATATGATAAATGCTCTGCTAGGAAAGTTCTGACCAACCAATTCTCAGACCAGTATTTAATATAATTTTGTTGCTGCCTTGCTAAGGCTTTGTCCTGGTAGTCTTTACATCACAAATGCAGGTGACCCATATGGTGACCTCCCTCACTGTAGGCCCACTCTTGATAGGAGGATGTGCTGGGCTAAGTGGTCCTGCCTGCTTGTGCATATCCCCTCTGGCTATGCAGGTCCTTGCAGAGCTCTGCAGCAGGTACACTTGAACCCTTTCTCTCTGTACTCTGCTGTGATGAGGCAGGGCAAATGCCAGGGCATAGTCTGCCGCAAGTTGCTGTGTGTGCTCTGAGCTCCAGTGAACTTGTTAACCAGGGCACAGTGCTGCTGGAACACAGCTGTACCTCTTTGGGAACAAAAATTGCTGTGTCAGTATAGCTGTGCACCAGCTGGAGGGCCCAACCTTCTTCCTCTAGCTGCTACCTGAGGACTCTCATTATGTCATTTTCCATTGTGCAATTTGAATATGACCAACTGATGATGGTCACACACGTTGAAACCAGAGCTCAAACCTGTATCTACCAAGTCCTAGGCTGGCATCTCTTGTTCAAGTGTTGTTTTTATTACTATTGGTCCTAAGGCTTTGTGGGACGGGGGAAATAGAAGGTGGAAAAAGGTAATTTCTTTGTCAGAGAAGGGTGTATGTGTGTGGGACATGCAGGACAGTGGGTGTATCACTGAGCTTGGACTCTCCTTGAAGCAAACCTGGGGGATAGTGTGCTCAGAGAGGGAACAGGAGCACCGTTGTCCTGATTACCATACTGAGGGGTTTTTTTTTTGCTTTGGCCTTTCTGAAAGTGTGTACTGCACTCCTTAGATGTGATGCAACCAAGAGCCTTCTGTCCATATCCTTTGAACCCTGATTGTGCGTTGGGATCCTGTGATGTCCGTGACTCTGCAAACATAGTTTAGCTGAAATGCCCTTCTGCTCTCATCTGTTTTGAATGGTTAGGTGGTGTACTGAAGGATCTTTAGAAGTGTTTGCCTCTGTTTGTTTTATTCTGAGAGAGTGTCATACCACGGCCGGCTGTCTTTTAAAGGTTTTGTCTTCAGTTAAGTGGGACCTGGTAACATTACAGTACCAGTGCATTTTTCAGTGAACTTCCTGAAATGCTAACAATGGGTGTCTGAAAAGGTCCTTCTTAATATGTAATACGTGCAGCTTCTTGCTTCATGAACAGCAGTAAGGCAATGACTACTTCAACGGTGTGATTTTTCTGGCTTTCTATTCGTTTGGCCAGACAGCTTTTAAATACTTATTCAAATTTTTGCTTATAAATCCTTGATTTGAAGACCATTTCATTAACTTTCCACAAGGCAGAGAAAAAACCTTAGATTGGTCTGTGAAGCATTCTGTAACCATGATTTGCTAGGTATTGTTCAGTGTATTAGCTGCAATGTGTAGAAAAATCATGAGGTTTTAACCACTGAATCATAATGAGCCCAGGTGTCTTAGAAACAAAATTTGAGAATCAGAGCTCAAGCAAGCTTTTGTCTGCTAAAACTGTCTTTTTCCATTGCCACCTTCTCTTTGCCATCTGACCTGGACAGTCTGGCTGTGTCTAGTTTCCACATTTATTTGTTATTTGAGTGGTAAGTGACAGTAGAGCTTAGCAGTTCAAATAAGAAAATTGGGAAAGAAGACTGTTTCTAGAGCATGTAGTTCCATTGAGGCAGGTTTTCATGGCAGTGTGTCTTGGGAGAAAGAAGAAGGCAATGACGAAGGGGAATGATTACACTGAGGGAGAATAAAAGCACTTCAGAATGTAGTCCAGCATTTTCTTCATGCCACACTGTTTGCTTCAGGAAGGTCTACAGCAAACTGCAGCTCTTAACATTTTTCCACGTGATCTGAAATCTGTTTCAGGTTTGTTCACAGACATGTTGGTTCTAGTGCTTCAGTGTGTAAGAAAAGAGTGTGGTAATTAAGGAACACTCAGCTAAATGTCTATGTAGCTGGAATTTGCCAATGAGGAGAGCAGCAAAGGCACGAGAGGCAGAACCTTTGTTAGAGGTAGGTCATGAGTGAAAAGTAGAGACTAGGTATTTTAGGGAAGTGCAGCTTCCAGCTGAGTATTGTGAAAATAGCTGATTTTCTTGTGAATATCTTGTGGCTGTTACAGTGAACAAATAAGACAAGGCTGTAAAAATATGAGCAAGAATTTAGAGTCACTTCATCTTAAAAACTGACTTGTTCTGATGAATCTAATGCTTGTCTTGTGAACTTTTGACTTTGTTTTTAAAAAAAAAAAAGTTAGCTTTTTTTTTTTTTAAATGAAGCATTTGGCTACAAAGATAAACAATACCCTGCAAATGACCTCATTCATATAATTGGTTGAACAGCTCAGGTTTGCAGGGAGAACAAAAGCTGCATCCAGAGGGCAGCTGTTTAAAAATACCTTAGAGACACTTGCTTTTTTAAGCCCCAGAGTAGTGCTTGTTTTCAAAGACCACGTATGTTGGCTAAATGAAGACTTGGCCCAATTAGGAAACTTCTTTACCTCTCCAGAAGATATGAGCTTACCCGTAGGTCTTTATCAGTGTGCCCTCTGAGCCTGTTCATATTACTGCCACCTCTGCATTCCAGAAAGCCTGGAAAGCAGCTGGGGCTGAGCCAACCTGCAGTCCCGTGGAGCATGCTGTGAACAGTCAGCTGGATGAATGGATGGAAAAATTCATCTGAATGGAAGGGCAAATTAAAATATTTAAGTGCTGAGCTCTTGAACATTAAGTAGTAGATTATTAAAAAATGCAAAAGACAAGTGTGCTTCCTTAGCGCCTGAAGAGGAAGCAAAAAATTCAGTTCAAAAACTGTTACCTAATAGCTTCTCCTTAGGAAGCTTTCAGTACTTTCATTTAGTCTTAAACCACTAAGCTGTTGTGCTTCATCAGAGGCCATAGTATCAGCCAGCTGCTGCAGCACAATCTCTGTAGGGACTGAATCACTGCAAAAGAGATTAAAAGGAGAAGCATTAGTGGATTTAAAAGTTACATTGACAGTATACATGTAGGCACCACACTCACACTGCTTGTGTCCCCCAGCAACGTCTTCTGTCATACTCTGTAAGAACCACAACTCTCACTTTGGATGCTCCTTCTGGGAAAAGTTTGCTACTTGTGGGCTCCCCCTGTGGGATCTGCTGCAAAGCCTGGTGGTCCTTGTGACTGGCCCCCATAAGTCTCCTGTATCCCAGTTACAGGACTTGGGATGTAGGCTCTTGATGTGTATGTTCACACCATACAGAGAGCAGATGTACAGCCTGCTGACCACAGAGCCTTGCCCAAGTGTGTCAGATAAAAAACAACATGCATGGACTTTGTGGTTTGGTACCTTCCTGTAGCTGCATTTGTACTAAATACTGTTGTGCCATGTAGTGAGTCACCTTCAGTGCAGGGAAAAAGAAGGTCTTGCTCAGTAGGTCTGGCTTCTCCCCTTTGTCTTTCACTCGCAAAAGATCTTGCTGTGTTCCTCTACACTTTTTACAGCCACGGCCTTCCTGGCCCTCTGCACAGTCAACCACTGCTTGTTGTGACTATCAACATCTGGCCTCACCTTCCACTGGCCGTGAAGTGAAGGCTGTCTCCTGTTTGTCACCTGCCAGAAATCTATCTGTAATTTTATGAACATTTTTAAGATAGGCCATGGAAAGAAGTGGTCAAGACTTTCCCATGCTTCTGGCTGCTTGTGTCCATACACATCCCTTTGTGCTGACACACAGCTTCTGGCAGCTGCTTGAGCAATGTTGTATTTTATTTTTTTTCTCCTCATGCTTTTTAAGCTGAAACAAGCCTTAATCCTGTGTCTCCTAGAAACTGCACTTTTCTTTTTCTGTAATGCAGAGGAAGAAAAATGACCAGGAAAAGATTCTCTTTCTGCAGCCATAGTTGGGTGGAAGTGTTTGAACTAAGTCATGAACAGTGTGTGTCTAGCCATATTACATGAATACACCTGAAAATCAATGGTATGTACTTCTCCCTAAATTTTTTTTATGAGTCACCACTTCCCATATACAGAAACTTTTCCTGCTTTATAACCGAAGTACTCAGAAAGGATCCCTAGACCTTTTGTAAACCTTTCCACACCATTGCTAGAGCAGTTTTTGGGCAACATATTTGTGTTTAGCACAGAAAGATGGTTCCCCAGAGGCTTCAAGGCCTCTGGGCTGTCCAGACAACTTTGTCTCATCTGTCAGAGCTACACAGGCAAGGAACAGCAGATACATGCGTTTGTATTTATTTAATAAAGAGGAGGGCTCCTGTAGATGGCTTTGTAGCAATCTGTAGGCTTTGCTGTGGTTAAGCTACCAGAGGCAACATTTAGAGGCAGTGTTCTGTATTTAGCAAGATGACATCTTGCAGCATGCCTGAAGGAACAGGCCACTGAACTCCTGTTGAAAGTCAGAGTGAGCTGGGAGCCTGGCTCCCTGATCATCCTTTGAGAATTCCACCATGTGTATGTAATTAGTCACATTTAAATGTCTGTATTTATTCAGTGTCCCCAGCTGCTCCTTCAAGTGTTGTCTTATGTCTTGTCTCTTAGTTTTAAAAAAGCTTGGAAACATCTGTTTTGGAGAGCTCACCCCTCCTCCCCTCTGCTTCTTTTATTCTCCCACCCAGTAAATCTATATGGCTAAATAACAACATATGTGCTTCAGAGGCCACTGCTGTCTTTCATATGTAGTAACAAGTTTTCCAGTAAACAATTCATAAGTCTACAAATACATTATCAATGCTGAAATTTTATTTGGTAAGTGAAGCTTTTGTAGCTTTGGTATGGAAGATGTGGCTGCTCTGCATTAATTTTTGAATTAAGTGCTGTGCAACCCTCTTGAGGGCTCTACAGGATTTATTCCAACCATGTGGAACAAAGTCGAATGGGCAGTTTACAAGAGCAAGCAGGAAAGGAGACAATAAGTAGGTATGACATCCCTAACAGAAGCACTCCAGGGATTATTGAAAGAACAGTGACTGATCTGTGTGCTTTAAAAGCCTTCTGAAGAGGAAGAGGGAGGTAAGGAAGAAGATTTCATTTGTCAGGTGTGGTTAAAGCAGATGGTCTCTGCATAGAGATGGAAGTCTTGGGACTTGGTGGTGGTTCCCTAGCCTTCCCTGCCATGTGAATAGAGCACAGAGCATGCAGTGAACAGCATCTGACCTTCCTCTCTGATTGCTCACATTATAGATCTGAATTTCCTTGTCCATGAGCACTGCTGCTCACTGGTTGACAATCACTGCCCTAAACCAGATTGACTTTATGTAACTGTTTTAAAGTCTCTTATGCAATATGATGTTTCTAAGGTTAAGGTAAATGATGCTTCATTTTGAAAATTTTAGAGGCTCAGCCTTTTTGTTTTGTTGTCACAACTCATGAAGGGCAAAGTTATGTATATCAAGTCTGGTTGGAAGGGCTGAGATAATGGCCACTGCTGCTTTTGGATCAGCAGTCTGGATCCTAATCTGAAGCATAAGAGGAAAACATGATCCTATCTTGTCTGATGCAGGTTTGCTGTTTCCTCCTGTGATTGCATTTGGAGACAAAAACTACAGGAGTGTAGCTAGTCCTTCATTCATGGAATATGCTTAAATGCATTTATGTAAACATACAGGCATCATCTTTGAGTCATCTGAGAATTTCCCTTTACTAACTAGCTTGTTTCCTGCTTTCCTCATTTACATTGGTGCTAGTTTACTTTCTAGTATATAACTATCTTAATCAAATACCAGGAATAGGTAAAGAATTTGTCTAAAGGATCTCTTGGATTAAAGAGGAAGTTCGGAAATGCAATGCTGTATTTATTTACTTATTGATGCTCAAGACCAAATTTTGTTGGCTTTCTGTTGTGGTCCTCTCTAATGCTGTTAAGAGTAAAAAGCAGGAGTGCAGGTAGAGTGACCAGTGAAGTTTTAGATAATTACTTTTCTCTGCTGTTTTGTTGTGAGAGTTTTGTTTATTTGTTTGTTTTTTCTGAATTCAGTTTTAATGCAGAGAACACTTGGACTCGTTAATGGACTCATTGATGAAATTTCTTTAATCTCTCATAGTAATCTGGTTTTCTTTAATAGATGGTGGTGAAGTCTAGGTACTTGTCAGTGGTGTAGAGGAGGGTGTGCTCCTCTCTTTTGAGTGTGGTGTGCCATATATACAGCATTTGTACAGTATTTTACAAATTGGAGCTGGTGTTCCGCCAAAGTGTCAGCAGGAACCAGGGGGTCTTTCTTAATGGAGGCAATGTTTTGTTGCTCTGTGAGGCAGTAGTGCTCAGTCTCAGGCTCTTGATGGTTATGTTGGTGTGGTGCAGGGCTGCAGCTCTTGTTGAGTGTGGAGGTAGCCTGAGGCCAGAGCTGGCAGTGGCTGCTTTTCCTGTGGTGTTACACCTCTCAGTGCTCTTTGCCTACATCCAGAATGGGTCCATGGCCCACTCAGCCCTCTTGAGTTTGCTGCTTCCAGTATAGAGAACATACATTTGTGTTGCTTTAGAGAACTTTCCACTCCACTGCAGAGACATGCAGCCAGCTTTGAACTCACTTCAGGGTCAAATGAAGCTTATTTTCCTGCCTGAAATATGACCTGCATTGATTAGTGGAAAAAAAGGTATTGCTAACTACAGGAAGGCCAGTTTAATGTATGCATCAATCAGGTGAACTCACAGTATTTTGAAAAATTTCAGCTTCTGTTTGCTCCTGGGTTGGAATGCTAATGAAGGCATAAAGTGGTTTCACAGCTTCTTTTTGAATAAATGCATGCATCCATTAAATGTGTTACAGTCTCCTTTCTCTGGAGAGCAAGCCCTGCATCAAGCTGTGCCTTTTCCTGCAGGATTGCAGCTTGATCATGCTTTTAATCTTGTATGGGTTTCATAGCAAACTGATGGGGGGAATGTGCTCAGAGGTTAAATCACATAGTATCTGGTACTTTTATCATGAAGTGCTGCAGTGCTGTGGGTTTGGGGAGTACAGAGGGGAAGAGATATGTGTCTTTATAAGGCTTTAACACAGTGAATCAATTTTTTCTTCTTTCTTCCCAGCTCTTGTAACACTGAGTTGAAACTGTCTCTGCTGTGCTTCTTCATCCCCACCATAGCCTCTGTTGACTATTCTGTAGCCTAAATCAAGTTTCAATTGTTCTCCATTAAACCTCTGATATATAGAAATACTATCTTCTGCTACTGCTGTTTCCTAGTAAATGAAGTTTGTTTCATGCGTATTTGTTTTTGTATTCTGTGTTTCTTCAGTGCTTCTCCTCTGTTCGCGAAATTCTTGATGCAAATCACATACAAGTGTCATTTTATCTATAATCCCAATCAACAGCAACTTCAATTAGATACTCCTCCAGCAGAACATGTTTTGAAGTGCTCACCATTTTGAGATTGCGTAGTCATCACATGACTCTCTGGAATAGGTATAAAACTCGGTTTTTAATTAAAGTGAGTCTTAAGACATTCTGTTTCAGCAGTAAATGCTTCTATGTAAATAATGTGACTACTTCCTGTTTTACACAGGGTAGACACAGAGTGGGATTATAAATGGAGGCAAATTAGTCAAGCATAAATCCTTATGGTAAATGATTTCATTTCTAAATGTGCTTGAGGTCACAGTGTTAGGGTGCTTCTGGGGCATTAGAGAGCATTCCTGTAGTATCCATTGTAAAAGGTGCATGGATTTTGAATTGTGAATTGAATTGTGAATTCCTAGCACCTTCAGCAGGCTGTCAGTGCCTCAAATGTCTGCAGTTTTTACTTCACTGATGTCCTTTAACAATGATCAGCTGGAGGAGTTCGATTACCTTGGAGGTAGGGCCCTAGAAAAACTAGCTAGCTGTCTTGCAACACGACCTACATCAAAAGGTTCTTTGGAGTAAACGGTATTCAGCATAATACAAGGGTGAACTTGTACCCTATTTCTTTCTGAATGACTCTTGGGATTTCTGCAGCTTCTGTGGCAGGCACCATCCAAAATCAATGCTGGGGAAGTTTTTAAATTAACAATGTGATGAGGCACAAATTACGAATCACAGTTGTCTCTGCAAACTTTTTATCTGTTGCTCCAAGAGTAACACTTGACAACATGATATTTAGGTAGCAGAATGGAACTAGGGACACACATCAAGGTAGGATAGAAATAGGGGAAGCTGGAGGGTAAAGAGGAAGTTGCAGGGCCCCAAGTGTTGAGGTTGGATGATTTTTTTTTATTTGTTTGGATTTTTTTGTATTGTTTTTTGGTGGATTTTGTTTGTTTGGTTGGTTTTTTGGTTTTTTTGGGGTTTTTTGTTGTTGTTGTTTTGTTTTGTTTTTTTCATCTGTAAGGAGAGTAGAGACATGGTACACAATACCTAGGAAACACTTGCCATTAACTTCATTGTTCACAGAAGGACTTGTTGAGAGGAAGTTATTGCAAAAAGTCATACAGTGGATGTAGGAATAATGCGAAAGTATCTCTTGCCCTACTCCCTCTGGAATCATGTTCATGCTTCTGGGTACATTATTGTACTGAGAACGCAACTAGTTATGTGCTATGAATGAGTACTTTCCAGAATCCACAGTGCTAAAATCACCTACTATCAACTGTATGTCCCCCACTTGTCTGTCTTGAGGTAAACCTTTGACTTGGATGCCATTTTTTGGAAATTTCATTAAGAGCTGATTGTGGAAAAATTAACCCATTTTGCCAATTCTATAATTGTAACATAAAAAACACTTGTGAGTGAGATTAAAAATCTTTCAATACACATTTTTAATTTTGTGGCACTTTGAGACCTGTCATTTTCACTGTTCCACTCCTTTCTGTCCTACAAGGTGGGTTGCTAGTTTCTCTAATTGTTTTGTTCTCATAAATGCTAAGAGAAAGGGAAATACTCTGAAAGAAACTGCAGTAAGCACAGAAATTGTCGAGGAGTTTGTGCTTTTGGAGGCAGTAATGTCTGCAATTAATTTTAACTTACTTTACTGTTGATCTCCTCTCAGTCTGATGATTTTGTAATAATTTCATACAAGGTTCAAATAGAGGCAACAATTCAGCTAGACTGTACTGCAGATGTACTTGCTGTGTATGGTTTTACCCTTTCAGTTATTTGACAGTCACTGCTGTATTGTCCAGTTTTATGCCCCACCAGCCCAAACATCATGTTTGTAGACGGTGGCAGTGTGACAAAAGACTGTTTATGTGTTCTTCAGTCAGAAGCTGCTGAGAACTGCTGTGTGCAGCCCTTTCTTCCCTAGGGACATCCGGGGGTGCCTTCTTCTCTGCATAGCCATTGAGTTTAGTAAAATTCGTAGAACTGGAGTATCTTTTTGAAATCTCTACCATTTATTCAAATTTTGTGGAAGACGCCAACTGGTTAAAAAAAATTGTCAGCAGGAGATTGATTGACAAGTATAGACAGAAAGCATTTTCTCTTAAGCTTCTATCTTTAGAAGACCAGGCTAAAAAGCATGCTGTTAAACTCAGAAGTGTTCATGGCAGAGCTACAGGAAAAATAGAAGAGCTGGTAAATATGTAATTCACTGCTGGATTTATGCAAGAAAAGCTTTGATGACACCAGGATGTGGGGGAGCATTGCTCTGCTGGAGGGTAGGAGTGCTCTGCAGAGGGACCTGGACAGGCCAGATCAATGGGCTGAATCCAACAGTATAGGCTGCACTTAGGGTACTGTGTCCAGTTCTGGGCTCCTTAGGTTAGGAAGGACCTTGAGGTCCTTGAGGTTAGGAAGGACCTCTGGAGTGTGTCCAGAGGAGGGCAGTGAAGCTGATGAAGGGTGTGGAGTGCATGTCCTGTGAGGAGTGGCTGGGGGAGTCAGATTGTTCAGTCTGGAGAGGAAGAGGCTCAGAGGGGACCTTCTCATTCTCTACAACCACCTGAAAGGAGGCTGTAGCCAGGTAGAGGTCAGTCTCTCCTCCCAGGCCACTAGTGACAGGACAAGAGGACAGTCTTAGTGCCAGGGGAGGATTAGGCTGGACATTAGGAAGAAATGCTTCACAGAAAGGGTGATGGGGCATTGGAAAAGGCTGCCCAGGGAGATGATGAAGTCACCATCCCTGGAGGTGCTTAAGAAAAGACTGGATGTGGCACTGAGTGCCATGGTCTGTTGACACGGTGGTGTTAGGTGATAAGTTGGACTTGATCTGAGAGGTCTTTTCCGTGAAATCTCAGTATGCACATTATTTAGAAGAGAGTCCTTCTGAACTTATGGTTACTTATTCCTACCATAAGTGATAACCAATGTTTGGAAGCTCAAGACTAGTGGGAAACAAGTAGTAAAACCGTTGGGAGTGGGGAATTTGTTTCTCTGTTTGTTTGTTGGAGTTTGTTTGTTTTTGTCATGATCATTAATCAGCAAACAATTCCATGTGGAACATAGTGAGGATATTTTAATAGTTGTGATTCCTTTGAGTTAGGCCTCGATTGCTCTTCAGAAATGTGCTCTCAAGATTAAGTAAGCATCGTGAACTTGTTTCACGAATTTACTAGGTGTAAGCTTTCATCACTGTCTCAAAAGAGGCCAGACTATGTGATCCTGAAGATCCCTTTTTGCCCCAAACTATGAGGATAAACATAACACCAGTATGAACTCTTTCTGCAATAACTGGAATTTAAAAACCTGATGTGGGCTACTAATTACAGCTGGTTATACCAACATGCCTATCTGACTATGCCCTAATTTGCATCTTGTTTTTCCATAAGATGAAGTGACAAGCCACTAAAAACTTTATTAAAGAGCATTTTACATTGCATTTCATCTCTAGAGGCTTAGTGTTCTACAAGCAGTGGTATAACCAGCACTTGGTGAAAGCACATTCTTCTTTGGATGGGATATCATAGGTTTTAGCTAAACCTATGACATGACTGACCTTTCAGAGAGAAATTCAAATGGGACAGTGTGCCAGGGAAATTGTTTACAATTTGTGTAATGCTTTGCTCCTGGTAGGGACTACCAGGTTTACCATTTGGTGGATGTGTTTTTGTTGCTCAGGTAATTGCAACAGGTGCTTTTTCCTGTCAAACAGGTCGAAGGGATTTTGTCTTCCATTAGAACTGTGGGGCTTCCTCTCCAGGTACCTTCTGGATTTTGCTCCATGATGACTCAGTAGTAGGCATTTTCCTAACATCTTAAGAATTATGGAGAGTCTTAAGAGTCTGGTGCTTTACGGTTGTAGCATTGCAGAGGATGATGCTTTAATAAGGAGATTTTTTCTGCAGGACCCACTTGCTTTGGTGTTGCTACAGAATGGCCACAAAACATCCTTGATGGAATTTCTGTATTACATTCACAGTTTGATCTTTCAGGCACAGAACACTATTGCACATCTCCTTGCAGGAGCAGAGGAATGATTCAAATTAGGCAAGTCACCATCCTGTGACAGCTGTTTTTGAAATAAATTGTTTATGAATCCTGTTTGATCTCTCCTTTTGCCAAGTCAGGGACATGGATAAAGGTTTTTCAGTTGATTTCATAGGAAAGTGTATTTCAAAATGAGTACTTGTTGAGCCTTGTGGTAATTGTGCTTCTTTGATGGGGCTTTGAGCAACTTGGTCTAGTGAAAGGTGTCCTTGCCCATTGTAGGGGAGTTGGAACTTACGATCTTTTAGGTCCCTCCAACCCAAACTATTCTACAAATAGCTCTATCTGCATCACTGTAAAAAATTTAGGTAAATGAAAGTTAACAAGCCTGATCTGTATGTTGCTATTTGGTTTACTAAAGATGACTCTGTTGTTCTACTTCCCACCTTTTACAGACTTGGTGCATCTGGTTTAAATTGAATGTTTCTGGTTTGGGTTGTTTTTTTTTAAATAAAGGGCAGTTTTTGAGGATACAGTGCCTTGATTTCTGTGTTAAATACTGTGTGCTTTTTATTTTTTGCCTCCTGTGTTTGATTACTGCATTTTCTGTAATTACAATGAGATACATTGACATCTTTTTAGATATGTTATACCTCACAGAGTCAAGTTACTAGTATTATTTTGTGAATTCTAGTTGGAGAGCATTTTTATGTTCACTGTGACACAATCTGTATAACTTTAGCCCAGTTCTCTTATCAAAACAAATTCAGTGTATCAGCATTACTTTGGAACATAGTTGGCAACATAACTGCCATCAGATCTCAGCAGGGCTGATGAATCAACTTAATTTGACTTCCTTAATGAAAGTATTGTGACATGTAGCAAAGATCACTGCCCTTTAATAACTATTGTTAATCAAGATCTCAGATAGTCTAATTATTCCCATAAATGTATTCAAGAGCTGTTCTGAGTTGTTTCAAGTCGAGTTTTTTAAAGCATTAAAGGTTCCACCTACCTCAGGTGTGCCAAGGCATTCTCATTATAGAAGATTGTAGCCTCTGTGGAGTGTTTGAAGGCACCTTTGGTTGCTTTCTAGTTCCACAAATTACTTCTTTTCTTTATAAATTGCAACCTATTTTTGTTTTGCTTTCATTTAGAAAGGCGTATTTGTTACTACATCAAATTAAATACATGATATGAAAATCTCTGTGGAAGAGTATTCAAGAATTTATTTAGTAGAGAAATCATTATACTTGGATTGAGTAGGGATGAGAAGAAGCTGGCTGAGTTTACATTCTGTTGGTGCTACAGCTTTCACTAGATCATCTCACTCCCTTGTATTCCCTTCCTGTGTGCATCCTCCGTCACCCAAAAGATGCTTCTCAGCTGATGCATTCTCTTGACCCAAGAGTTCTGGGTTCTTGGGCCCTGTGGTTCAAATGTGTCATGGCTTGTGATTTAGATGCTCTTTTCTAATCTGCTATACTTCATGTTCTCCCAGTTCAGGGGGAACATGTCAGTTCAGGTCACTCACCAGCATGTCTAAATTTTTATTTAAAATATTACTGTCTGTGACCAACCTGGGATATCTGTTTGACATGACCATACTCAGCACTTGGGAGGAAACTCTTGCTCACCAGCTAGGTAGGAAAGCCCTACAATGAGCTGCTTCTGTTTGTCTCTTTTGTGTCTTAGAGTTGAATACCCCCACTCTCACACACCCACACCTACACACTCCCACCAGGTTGCCTTATTTCCTTCTCTCTGTCATCAGTTCTTTAAAGCTTCTGCTTTTAACCTTTTCCTTATCTTTTACTTCATAATCAGATTCCTGCCAATAGGCTCAAAGACTTTTGGGTGATTTGTTGGTAACTTTTGCTCTGCCATGTATCACACTCTATTAGGGATGAGTGTCAGTTATTCAGATAGTTTCTTCATTTTGTCTTCCCTCTTGTCATATGGGTATCAAACATCTAATAGTTTTAGATGTTTTTCTGGCCTCTGCTGGCTGGTGGTGGGGAAAAGTCAGGACATGTTCCTGCAGCTTGTTTTGTTTGCTTATGTGTTCATGCACATGTACACAATGGCATACAAGTGCTGCCTGAAGGGAGAGATTGTACTGTGTCCCTGCAGCTCTTTCCTGGGAGCAGGTTAAACTTGGACAGGTCTCAAGTCAGAGATCACTGCAGTTTTCTCTCCTTAAAACCTGTATTTCTCATACAGAACACTGAGACCCATATACCTTTTCAAGCAAATAAAAATGACATGGGAGATGTTTGTGTCATGGTCTGGCTTCATTATTTAGCCATAACAGCCTTTCTGCCTCTGATTCCCATGGTACCTTTTGGTCTTCTTTCTTTTCTTATCAGCCTGTACAGACAGGATCTCATTGCTTCCATTTAGGATTGCCACAGGCCACAGTCAGCTTGGCTAAAGCTGCTAGCTGGGCTCTAATCTTTTGCTGTGTATTGTAATTGTTGCTGTTTTGTGCTTCACTCCTTTTGCATTTCTCACCACACTGCATTAACATGAGTGCTTCTGCAGTTGCCTTGATATGTCGACCCATTCCTTGGCTTCCTGCCATACTACATGAAATTCGAATTTCTTCACTTGCCCCTACAAGAATCAATATAGTACCATCATTAAGCACATTTGTCCTTTCCTGATTGTACCTCTTCTTTTGTTTTACTATTCTCTTATAATTTTTATATACTACTTGCTTTTCTTTAACTTTTTTTTGCATCTTTTTGTCTTCTCTGCATATCAGCATGTACTAGAAATAACTTCTCCTTGCTTAGCCTTTCTCTTTTGTCTCCTGTTCTTGTTCCCTGTTAATAGCTGGGGTTGCCAGTCTGAGACCAAGGCAGAAGGAAATGATGATGTCAGTGCCAGGAATAGTCACTACATCAGTGTGGTTCAAGATTTCAGTGAGCTTGTGTCTCTACTAAAGCCTCAGCCACGGTCATAGAGGATAATTTAACCATTTTTTAGTATTGACATAACTGGAGAGTTTTCTGAAGAGGCTTTTAGGAATCTTGCAACTCTCCACTAATTGGCTCATAAACTGGCTTAACTGCTAATGGATTAACTCCTTGTCCTGTGAGAACAGGATGGCTGACACACACGTTTTAGTCTGCTCTCTTTAGTGCAGAGTACAGATGGTGCTTTGTAAGTGTGTGCTTTTAAAGATCTTTCTAGAGTTGATATTAGAAAGCAAATGGGATGTTTTGAACTGTAGTACACAGCTCCCATATTAATAGCAGAAAAAAAGTCTGTTTTTAAACTTCTAAGAAGTGTGTAGATGTTTAAGGACATGAGAAATTTGCAGTTTATTTGAAGTAATACTTGGTTGTAGGGAGGCATATGTGTTGACAGTATTTCTTCTTTATATTTCATTAAGTAGGTATTTTTGCATTGGATGTAGTTTTACTGTAATATCTGTAATAGGATTTGGTAGAATGGGGAAGTAGGGGCTGTGCTCGTCAGCTTTCACTTGCTTTCTATATGCTACATGTTGGCTTTGTATGAATATTTGTCCCTCTTTTGCTGTAAAATATCCTCAGTAGAATACCTGGGAAATAAATTTTTGCTTGAACTAAGACGTTAGCAGTCAATTCTTCTTCCTTTGCTCTCTCAAAAGCAAATCACTATTGCCAGCCCTGTGCTAACAAGAGTTGTTTGTGTGTGTGACAGATACTTTGTGCATACAGGGCTTTCCACGTAGGACCAGAAGCTAATCTGCATGCTGCATGAGGCTGCAAGAACTGTTGTAGGTCATCTTGGGAAGGAATCTGTTCAGGGTAACACGGGTTTAAGAACATGTTTAAATTTGTTGGACTATGACAATTTTCATGGGAAAGAAAAGGTAGTGCTTATACATGGGGTTGCAGCTGTGTTCTCAGTTTCAAGGTTTCTATTGTGCTTTTGCTGTAGAAGCTTTGGGCAGTATTCTGAAGGGGAAAAAAACAAAATACTTGCCTGCACGGCCTATTCCTCTGAGGTCCTTGAGGTTGATCAAAATGGGAGTAGCTTTGAGTGTATAAATATATTTTGTATGTATGTTTCGGAGTCAATGCCTCAAATGCTGTAAAAGTCTTTATTCTAGGGCAATACACAGTGAGTAAATTGCTGATCCAGGTGAAGTGCCATTTGTTTGAACGGGGCAGGATTTCATTTAGTGCCACAGACCTTTGTGGCAGAATGAGTTGCCACATGAAGGGGGAAAAAAGTAGCTCCAGTGGGCTGCTAATCCTCTCAAATGTTAAGGAGATGGCAAGTGTTTATTTTTGCTTTATGATTTGTTTGTTCACCAGAATAAAAGGAGGAGGGTATTATCCAGATGAGATAGGGTACTGCTGGAGTTCCTCAAGGAGAATGGTTTTCCTGGAGGGGCAGTGAGAGTTGTGGGCGGCTAGACTGGAGAGCAGCAGTGTGGATGAGGATTGGATAAATAGTCTGGTTTCAGGTTTTCTGGAGAGATTAAATAATGTAATGGGAAAATGTCTTGAAAAATCAAGATGATAAAGCAAGTATTGATGTATTTTGTTCTGTATGGCTATATCTGCTTGGACATTGTCCCATCCTTTCCTTTCCCTGCTTCATTATTGTGCCATGGTGGCATGATCAGTGGTCACCAGACACTATGTAATGCTGTAACATTTTGTGTCTGTGCGGGGCATAACTTGAAGTTGAACCAGGGCACATCATTGCAGGCAATTCCCAGGATGTGAGAGCTGCTGTCAGAGGAAACTGGTCTGTTCCCAGTACAAAACAACATTCAGGTGAGAAGAATGGTAGGAAATCTTGTTTTGATACAAATAGATCACTTCCAAAAGTCAAGGAATAGGGACCTTTGAAATAATCTTTTACTGGAGTTCACTTACTGGGAGTGGGCATGATCCTTTAGCTTCAGATGATCACCCAGAGGACAAGGACTTGATTCAAATGTGGATTCCATATTCTTAGCCTCCTTATTCCCTAGGGACAGGGGCAAGTTAAAGTCAGAATATGGATTGGTAAAGAAATTTTGAGAGGATTGGGGCATAATAATTGTGGTATTGTTGATGATGAAGGCAAAGTGGAATTTAAAACCAGGACTGAGTAACGGTAAAAATTTTTTTTGTCTTATTTCAAAAGAAACTGGCCTCTTGGTCAGTCTCTTGACAAAAAAGGTTGTGTGTTTATGTTAAATCCTCAGTGGACACCCACTAGGTTACTTTGTGGAAGCGAAGGGGAAGTGCAAGGCTTGTCTGAAGGTGCACAAACAGGTGCCCAGGATGCTGACTCTGAGTCTGTCTAGGAGATGAAGAATTATGAGAGCAGTCATACAGTGACACACTCTTCTGGCCTCCAAAAATTTATGATTCAGAGAATTTCTGAGCTAGACATGGCACCTTTCTGCTTATTAGTGGTGAATGCACTTTGTCTGAATTACATTTAGACAGAGCCCCTCTGAAACATGTGAATATAACTGGTTTATTAAGGCTGTGATAAAGGGAATAAGAAGGAGGCCTGGTAATAACTTCTGCTTGCAGTAGAAGGTGTAAGTCAGTTCACTGGTCTGAGAGCAGCTACCATGTGCCCACCGAGATGTGAGGTTGGCCAAGGTGTACATGAAAGTCTGTCATGCAGTATTACACCGAAGTTCCTCCTAAACCACTGGGAATGAGAAAGCAGCTCAGCTTGTGGTGCAAAGCTGCACCAAAAGAAAAGAACATTCAGGAATGGACTGAACATTGCAAGGAAGGGGCACCACGTTTGGCTGCCAGACTAGGCAAAATGATGAGTGCTCCATTATGACATTAAAGAGTAATAGCCTTATTTTATGCACCATGAGAAGCCCAATCACAAGAAGAGACTATTTAGAGGGGTTCTGTTACCGCTGAAAGACAAAGTACTCAGGAAAGGACATGTGTTACAAGATTACTCTAGCCAGTAGAAAAGAAAAATTGGGAAGAAAATAAAAAAGAGAGCGAAAGATCTAGGGAGACTTAAGAAGCTAAGTCATATAACCAGCACTGGAAAATATACTTTACCAAACAAGTACTTAGCATAAGCCAAAGGTGCATTGTTTTGATGACAGTTCTGACAAATCAATCACAAGTTTGCTTTTAAGTTGGTACTTGTCTGGTCAGGCATACCTCACAAAGTACTGAGTGTTCAAGTAATCATTAGATCACTAGTGCAAGCAAGGAGGAAGTCTCTTGTATTTAAAATGATGCAAAGCAGAACCAGTATGGCCAAAAAAAATGTGCATATGAGATGGAATCTTCATTCTCAATATAAAGAAATGAAAGAGAGGTGGAACAAGCAGAGGCTGCAAATAGAGGAATGGTAAGATAGATGGACAAACTTGCTGAGTATCTGTACTGATCTCAGAAACCAAGCAATTAAAGTATATTGTACAGCAATAGGAAGCAATTGTGTTGAAAAAATGATGTATTTATTTTCTCTTGAGGAATCTGATTTGAGAAGGAGAATGGGAGTGGTGTGCTGGTCCCTACCCTAGGCTGAAAGTGGGGAAACAACTAAGCCTGACTCGGTAGACTGGTGATTTATTCGGGAAAAACAGTAAATGCACATATGAGTTTTAAGAATAGATGTGTCCCTTCTGGTTTATTTTTTGTCTATTTTTGCCTTGGTTGTCCATTCTGGCACACAAGGAGGCTGATGACACATATGCATCTTGAAGTAATCACAAAGCCTGTAATTTCGAAACAATTTTTGCAGTTCCAGGGCAGGAGCATGGAATGCCTATGGGCTTGGATCATTCTGATATTGCTCACCTGTGTTAAGGCTGGTTTTCAGTATGTTTGTGTAGGGGCTGTATCAGAAATTACAGCCTACAGCACTTAGTGAGCAACCCAGAGGCAGAGGAAATGCCTGTACTGTCAGATATGAGCTACTTAGTCTTTGTTGAAAAATCTCTTTATTTTTTTTCAAGACCTTCTGCTCCTACCACCCTCTCAGCTTCTGTAGACACAAGGGCATGCTTATGATAAGTTTAGGTTTTTGAGGTTTTGACTTACCCACTGGGAATTTTCCATAGCTTATTTACTCTTCTGAAGGTTTGGTCATGAGCCACACTGAAAACTGAACTGCCTTGTTTCTTGAAACCTATTAAATTTATAAACCACAAACAAAATACAGTGAGGCAGCTGCATTGAGAGGTTTCTCATATGACCCAGCACTAACCTTAGTTCTGCAGCCAGGCAAGCTGTGAGGGATGGCTCACTCTGCCCCAGCTGGACTCCAGACAGCTAATGGTGAGAAATTACCAGTTGGGTGGACAAGATTCTGGCAGCCACCAGATATTTTTTTTTGTTCTCTGGGGTCTGATAAGTTGACTTGTATAATTCTTGAATAATCTTGATTGTCTAGCTTTTTTCATTATTCTGGTACATGTAAGTTAATTCTGCAGATGACTAGAGCAAGGGCATTTTAAATTTACTGGCTTTGTTCACTGCTTGTCACTATGTCCGTCTTTTCCAAGATCATACCTTTATTACACATTCTTTTTCTTTTTCATCTAATCCAGATATAAACTATCAGTCTAAATAATGTGATGGCCATGGCATAATTGAGATTCCATTTTATTGTCTCTGAGCAGCTGACATTTTGTTCTAGCTCGTTTCCTGCTTGCCAAGTAAAGCCAGTGTTTTGGTACCAGGCTGGGAGAGAGGTGCATTAATTGACTTAACAACTTTCCCATGACTGAAGAAAATGATTGTAACAAAGCAGCCCTAACATTACAGTATCCTGTAGGTAGGGAATGTTCTAACATGAGTCAACCAGACCTGGGCATTGTTGAATTTTACTGTTTCCCCTCATAATGCTTTGTAAGCAACAAGAACCTGAATGAACGTCTCTCCAAACACAGCCTTCCTTCCTCAAAATCCTAAGTCTTCAGTCTTATGCCTGATTTCTTCAACATTCTTAAACAATAACTGCTTTTAAATTACCTGAAAGGCTTGTGATGTCTGTTGGTGTCTATTTCCTGTTTTCCCACATTTTGTTTCTTTCAAGGTTGTTTTTGCTTTTCTTATTCCAGCTGCACACAAAGAAGCATCTTACTCTTAAGTCATCATGACTGCACAAGAACATCTGTGTATTTGGTTTATTCTTTTCTCTTTTCCTTTTGTTTTTGCTTTTCCCCCAGAGAACAGAACAACTACTCTACTGTGTAATATGCCCCTCTAGTCTAGCCTAGTACTGATTCTCTCTGGTGAGTGATGCTTCAAGTGGTATGATTGCTCCAGTATTGTTCCCTTCCTGATGACCAATTTGGGATTTCCTGAGCTGAAGGAGGCTTCTGGACCATTAAGCTTTAATAGCTGCCTACAAACCTATATTCCATGAGTTTTTGTAGTGCTGGTTTTAATCTACGTATTCCTTCAGCCTCCATGACACCCCACGGCAATAAGTTTTGCAATTTCATAGTGTAGAAAAAGTACTTCATTTTGTTTATTTTTAAACCTTCTGTTGGTAATTTCATTATGTGCCCCATAATTCTTGTTTTTGGGGAAATGTTCTCCACACCATTCATGATTTTATAAGCTGTTTGTGGATGGATAAATTCTGTTTTCTGAACTTGGAGAGTACTGACCTGGGAGAGTGATGAGTGGTTAGAAACCATCTGTTGTTCTTCTCCATGTGTTCTGGAGAGCACACACAATTCAAATTGTAGGTGCCCAATGATGTACGCTGCTGTGTTCCCTCCAACCAGCTGGTGATACTGCTTGCCTTTTTAACCATTGCTGATGATGGATGTGATAACAAAGGGCTACCCACAAAAACAACCTTAAATTCTTCAATGTGGCAATATTAGAATAGATCCTGTCATTGTCCATGTGTACATTTAGGGTATACATATTTTTTGTTTGGATGAGTTTACACTTTTCGTCATTGAAATTCATCTATGATTTTTTATTTTCTGTTTTGTTTGTATAGTGATTTGCAAACTTTGTAAGTCCTCAAGTGTAGATTATGCTCTCTAGGATCACTTTCTATTTTCTTTCTTGTGAAAGAACTGCTTTTACTAAAACTCATACTCAACTTTTACTAAAAGTCATACTCTCTCTGGCCACACGCTCTGACTGGTTAAATTTCACATAGTTCTTCCCGGATGGATGAGAGCTCGCTTGGAATCCATTCAGCAGCAGCAGCAAATTGGCTGACTGCTATAAAGCCATTGATTTACTATTTCATTTTAAGGAATTTCCAGACTGCTTTAAGGAAGCACTGGAACCCAGGGGTTTGGTTTGACACTGACACTTGGTGTACAATTGTTCTGTTAAATAGGAATGTGTGCAAGCTACATCTGCCATCCTAAAAGAATTATCAGTAGTCCTGCTGTAGCTCACTGGCAACGTGTTTCTGCTGTGAATGTGGCCCTACTAGTGTAAAGACCACTGGAAGGAAAGTACTTTAAAAGGACTGTCCTTTAAAGGTCTGTCCTTTACTTGTAAGAAAATCAAGCTGCACCTGTCTCTCCATAAAAAGGTTTCTGCTGGTACTGTTTCTTCCTCCTGCACTGACAGATACTCTGGCAGAAGGCCGTAATGTTGTTTATGTCTGCCCTTTTAAAGTTTAAAAAGTGGCATTTCCCTTGCAATTTTGAGTATTTGTATTATTACATGTGCGAAAAAAAGCTTATTCTACACCTTCTCTGTAAGGTAAGCTAGGTGAATTTGGAGTAGGATTTGATTGCTTGTGAAGAGGCATCTGGTCTATTTATGACGCCTCTGAGAGCTGTGGAGCTGTCAAATTTACATGTTTCATGGGTACCTCCTGCCTCTCTGGAATAGCATCAAGGGATGGTGGAAGAAACTAAGTCATCTCAAATGGCACTGTGTGCATTGCACTGAGGCAACCAAATTGTGTTTTGTGTGCTGCTTGATGTTGAGGGTTCCTGAAGCTTACACCATGTATTTTCAGCTGATGCTGGGATAGAATTTGTGGCTTGAATTTCACTGTTTGTGTTGTAGCACTTGGCAATATCAGATATTTGCTTAAACTAGATGGCTTGGAGGCTTCTAAATTCTGTCTCTGTGGATGGTAAACTTGTAGTGAAATAATAGAAGTCCAGAAATAAAAGCAGCACGTGGCCTGTGCAATCTAGGCTTTTCATAATTTTCTCTGTGCTTTTGATCTATGATTCCACTTGGATATCCAGAAAACAGAACATAATTTTATACTAGTGTCAGTGAATTAGCAATGAGGAGTTGACTAGGTTAGGGCTGTGCAATTGAGAAGCTTGTGAGTTGGTGTATTATTGGGGGCTGTCTGTACTGAAAGACAGCTACCTATTGCCTTCATTCTGAGGGACCATGGGCAGGACTATTCAGCTATGAATGTAATGCATCATTTCAGCTGCCAGTATGTGCCCCTTAGTGTGATCTTCAGTCTTCTTCTACCTATAGTGCTGTGTGAACCTATCTAGATTGTACCTTCTCTGGTACAAAAATGATTCCTGTATTGACACAGAATATTACTTTTTTTCCCTCTTTATGGAGAGTAAGTAATACTAGGCCTGAAGTTAAATTGTATTTAAAGTCTACACTATATGTTACCAAATAACTTGCCTTGTAGATTGTGGAAATTGTGGAGCACTATCTGTTACTGAATTTTTCTCTACTGCTCATCCTGATATTCTTTTGCGTTGAAGTTACCGTCACTGGAAACAGTAAAATGGCTATTATTTTTCATATGATGTTACAGCACCCAGAATTTTGCATATTTCACATTGCAATGAAAGTACTACTCACTTGCCCGAAGAGCTTCATGGTTTGTCTTCACTGAAATTTTCCAGTTAAAATTGTGCAAATACATTAGCCCAGCAGGTTACCTGTTAGAAGCAGAATTTTTTGTGGGAGGGAGAGTCCTGGAAACTGGCTTGTCTGTCTTTGTTTCCAGCTGGTGCTGCATTCCTCAGTAGGTTTTAACTTTTGAAACATGCAACATTTTTTCACTTTTTGGGGGTAGTTGTGTTGGGTTTGGGTTTTTTGGGTTGATTTGCATGTTTGTTTGTTTTTTTCCTCAAAGAGAGGTTGAAATGAGAGTGCAGAAGTGTTGCTTTCCCACCATTTTGTGCAGCAAACCACAGTGTTCCGTTTTGTCCCTCCAATGTCTCTGCTACTACTTGAGTGCAGAGCTGCTGAGCATGGAGAAGGATGGCTGTGTCATATTGTTTCCTTGTCTGTAATTAAAACAACTTTACAAATAAGCCCATGCCAAATTTTGCAGGAGCACGGGGGTCTTTGTGAATGTTATTCTGAGAAATTACTTAACTACTTCTGGGATTTGACTGTGTGGGTTTCTTTATATTTCTGTTGCAGAATAAATTCTGGTTATGTATTTTGGTGAATAAGTTGTCACAGAATTTTGAAGTGCTGACAGCTCCCATCTTGACAGCAGACTCCTACTTCATTAACCTTAAATTGCTGTGCTTGCCTAATAAGGTTCCTTTGACTTAAGCTTTCTCAGTAATTTAACAGTATTTTTGACCATTACTAAAGTTAGTATTTAAGAACAAAATGTGTTCTCAAGTTCAGGTATAAATTAAATGTTTCTGCTTAGTGACATTTCAATTCCCTAGTGTAAAGTATTACAAAAAAACCTATGAAAATGCTTCACTTTTATTTTTACTGCAGTCTCTTTCCATTTAATTAATTTATTTGTCTTCTTTTTCTTCTTTTCCAGAGTTTTGGAGTGCCAAGGGCTGCCCATTGTGAATGGACAATGTGATCCCTATGCCACTGTTACCTTAGCAGGACCCTCCAGGCAAGTATTGCACAGTCAAGAGCTTCCATTTTAGAAGGATGGTTTCTGTTTCCTTTGTCTATTAGAAATTTGCTTTCTCCAATGGACATCTGGGAGTATTTAGACACTGCTAGAATGTGTTAAGTGTTGGGGTGGATGTGTGTATGAGCTACTGAATTATGCTAGAGTGAGTAATTTGAGACGTGTTTCAGTTTTGATTTATGTAAAGATCTGAATAATCTCTAAATAATTTGAATATCCCAGAGTA
Source organism: Illadopsis cleaveri (assembly GCA_013399915.1). Lineage (NCBI taxonomy): Eukaryota > Metazoa > Chordata > Aves > Passeriformes > Timaliidae > Illadopsis > Illadopsis cleaveri. Next base: position 732,311 of record VXBB01010841.1, read on the forward strand.
TATAATTTGTGGTTAGTCTTAATTTATGCATCTTCTCACCTCACAGTTGGAGGCCAGTTTTTGAGCAAATTCATTGCCTGATTTTTGGCAGGGTGGAAGAGAAATGTGAATACATCAACATCTTGCCGAGTATGCACGTTTGCATGTGAATATTTAGAGTGTCTTCACTTTCAAGGTGTGACAAATTAATGTGTGTGTCAAAAACCCTCAGTGACTCAGTCCTGTAATTTGATATATGCAGACATAATAGCATGGATAAAATTTGGAATGAGGTTTTAGTGATGAGATTCTGCATAATACTCTTCAGTTTAAATTTGGGATTCAATTTTCCCATCTGTTATAAAAATTTTCTGTGCTGTTGGATGTCACTGGTTTTTTCTGCTTATTTAGTCATCTTTTATGTCTGTGTCATTTTGGAAACAAAACAGCTCTGCTGTGATCTCAATCAGATTTGGTAGCATGGGTTATTAATAATGTTTTACAACAATTTATTGAAAATACTATAAATAAGTAGCATTCTTGACAAATATTTACTTTGCATGCAGAAGAGTCTTTGAGCCTGTGTTCTGCTTCTTTGTCTAGGTATGTTGTGCCTTATCTCTGTTAATGGACTTGTACATTTGACTTTAACTCTTTGTTTTAAGGCTGTAACTTGTTTCAAATGACTGGCTGGATGGCTATTATTGAAACTGTGAGGAAATTGATTCACTAACCCTTGAATGTTCAAATTTACCTTTGTCTGCTTCCCTATGCCCCCCAGTCTAGATAATGTATGACTATTTATAATGTACTCCCTTCAGAATAAGGAGCATAGCCTTATCCTCTTCCTATCTGGGTTTTGGTGAGGGGGTGAAGGCTTGCCCCCTATCTCCAGCAAGCAGCATGCAGCTTATTCCCATTCTCTGCTTTGTAATTGCTCAATAATTGTGCTGCCTTAATCGCCTCCTGTTCTACATCCTGCTTCCCAGTCCCCTCCCAGATGGGTTTATCAGTAAAGAGGCTGATTGGCAAGTGTGACTGATGAGATGGGGTTGGCAATCTGTCCTGTGTCCTGGAGGAGATTAGTCTCTCTTATCTCTCAGCTTCTCCTAGGAATAGTGGGATATTCTTAATCTCTACATCATTCTCCTCTCTGGATTTTCCAGTGCCTCTCATTTTAGAGTAGGAAAGCTTCTTTATTCAGCTGCAATTATGCAATGACAAGCATAAAAATTTCAACAAACATGTTGCTGTTTATTGTGTGATTTGTACTTAGGGTCATCAGACTTCATGACCAAAACTCTTTCTGTGCCTGTATTATAGATGAAAAAATACTGTATACTGGTGGACAGGCCCATTCCATTCACATGGGAAGTCTGGAGCAGCACTGGGAATTAGACCCACCTTTACTTGGCCTCTGTGAAATACACGGAGTTGTCCAGTAAATATAAGCAGTTACAAGCCATCTAAGCAGCTTTGGTGCATGAGAAATGAACGATAGATTCTGGAATTAAATGATTAGTAGGTCAGTTTTCCACATGGCTGATGTGCTTCTCCATCTGCGTCTGTTTTATCTATGCCTGCAGAGCTGTAGGGTAAGATTGGTGACACAGGACAGCACACAGCTTTTCTCTTGTAGGTAGTGAGAACAAATCAAGCATAGGTTCCTAACATTTGGGAGCCATTAAACAGCTGTTGGCTGGCCTGTGAGAAATGCATTGGTTGGCTTGAGCCCAGCACCAAGCGGTCAATGTCTGTGTTCTCAAAGGCAGGCACAGGAGGATGGCACAGCCCCTAGGGGATGAATGGGCAGTGATGAACTTAGTCAGGCCTGCTGAGTGGTTGGGAGGAGAGGTCTGCCTCATCTTATAACTACAGAACAGCAGAAATAGAGACTTCTGCTCAGCACTAGTCATAATTACCCACCATATTAACTAGGTGCTGCTGGTGCTGCAGGGAAAGGGATGCTAGTACAGCAATAAAAATATTCTTACTGAAGAAATCATTCTGGATTTTTTGATTGTCACTGAAAAGGAGGGATTGATTTTTTCAGACCAGAATGATAAAATATGAATCACAATCTCTTGTGCTTTTAGAGTATGAGGAATTTTTGAGTCACGTCAAGACTGGGACCATCCTCCAAATGTTGCTGCTCAGAGTCCCATTCTTGCCAGTTTGGACAGATAAAAGATTCTACTATGTCAAGCAAGTGGTAGAATAAGGGTTCAAGGAGTTGTGTTTAAAATAGGATAACAAAATGTGATTACCGCCACTTTAGAGAAATAGGAATGCATTGAATCTCTCTCTTAAATGTGTGCAAGTGTCTGTGCCTTGCTGTGCTGGAGCCACATGGCATTCCAGTTTTATCAGATAAATCAAGTGGATTTCCTCCTCAGTGGCTCTACTCTAGGATCACACTTTTACTAATGTTGTTTCTTACCCTTTTTTTGTTTATTTTGTTTCCTTAATTCAGATCAGAAGCCAAAAAGACTAAAGTTAAAAAGAAGACCAACAATCCACATTTTGATGAAGTGTTTTATTTTGAGGTTGGTATTTCAAAGGAATGGGTGATAAGCTGAAATACTATACTGTGGATAGTTGGCACAGCATCTTGCTCCATGTTGTGCCAGCTGTCATCTTTGAAGACTGTTTCAAAGCATGGTGGAGGGGTAAGAAGTACCCGGTCTCAGACTGGCTGTCTGCTGAAGGAGCAGTATCCTGGTTTCACCTCTGGTGCTCTGCAGGAAGAGCTTCAAGTGGGGCACTTCTGAGCAACAGACTTTACATTTAATCACAACTCATCCCGCTAGAGTTTTGCAAAAAGCACATTTAAAAATGAGTTTAAAAAACCTGAACAAACCACACACAGAGAGAAATTATATTTTGTTCTTAGTCTGTGTTTTTATAGCTGCTCCACCCTGTCTTTCCCAGTCAATGGGAGGAAGGTTATCTCCTTAGGAATACTGAGAACTGCAGAGGAAAAATACACTTAAACTGGTTGTTCTGGCTGTCTACCAGTCTGCTGCAATACCACTGCCTTTTTTTTAAATGGGTGAAACCTCTATAGCTTTATTTAATACAGAGCATTTTCAACAAGTCCAGTTAAAATAAAGTATAATTTACATGAAAGTCCTCATCTTGGTTCTTTCTGGCAAGAGTAGCTCTAATTGTGGTGTGTTCATACATATATGTGCATGTGTTTATAATTTAGATCTCTACTGAAACTTTTCATTTTGTCTTCTAGAATATGTGTATTATTCTCTTTTTCTTTTGGATATCACAGTCCTGGTCTATACTTGACCATTCTATTTCAGTAGACACCTCAAGAAAATATCTGTAATTATGAAGGTGATGAAAAAAAGGCTAGAGTAGCACAGTGCAGTTGGCATAGATTGAAAAGCCCTTTCTGCTCATGGCTTGCATCATTCAGGTCACATTTGCATTAGAAATAGTTGCTGGCATAGGGATGGCACCTAGGGATGTGGTTTCTCATATCAGTTCTGGGCCACAGCCACATCAGGAAGGGGAGCTGGGAGAAGAGGAGCCATACAAGTGCTGATGCACTGTGCAGATCTGAAGCACACATATCATTCTTGGCATTGCTGTCTTCCCTCTCCTACAAACCACTGTCTTTGCCTAGAAGCCAATAGTTGTACTGACCAATCTAAAGTCTGTCATACCAGCAGAAACATGCTCTTGTTGATGTAATGCGTTTGGATACAAGGAACAGATTTAGCTTTCTGTAGTGCCTGAAGGGCTGGAAGCCACGAGGGCAGGCCAGGATAGTTCAGCACGTCTTATCCTAGGATATAGCTGCCCTGCTTGCAGTGAGCTTTTGTGCCTTTTGTGCTTCCTGGCTCCATCAGACTCTGTGGAGTTGCTGCATGGGCACAGTTAGAGGGGCAGAGGTCCCATAAGACTGAGTGCTGAAACTACACTGAGGTGTCTGTGTGTTTACCCAGGATTTCAGTCCCTCACCTGGCCCAGAACTGTGGTCTTTGGCAGTGATGCTATATGTAAATTAACTAGAATGGGCTTCCCTAATTTGACATAGGCAGTTCTGGAGGAGCCTGTCAGTGAGAACTTTTTAATGAGAATGTAATCTGGGAATTCATACTATAAGCCACAAAAACTTCACCTCGGCCTTGTGTGCTGCAGAAACAGTGAATGTTTGGTATTTAAACACTGAACTTGGCAGGTGGTGCCATACTGGGAGAGAAAGGAGAGAACAAAGCATCTTCCAGCTAGAGTTGGGAGGGAGGGGCATGGGGGCTTGCTTAGCTTGCCTTAATGTGAGAGGTGGGTTATGTGCAAGTACCAGCAAAAGCAAAACCCAAACTCAATCCCATGCCCCAGTTGTTCAGCTGACTCAGAGCAAAATGAATTCTGTGTTGGTAAGAGCAGAGCTCGGAAATGACTGAATCAGCTAGAGCTCTGAAATATAAACATACCCTTAGTGCAGACAGAGCCATCATAGATTTATGTCATTTTGAGAGTAGTTAGTACACATCAGGCTAAATGTCTTCAAGGATCAAGGTTCAGTAGAGCTGCTATGACTGGGAAATAAATTCACTAATGAGACGTGGGCAGACCTGTGGCTGGTGCATGCAAACAAAGTGCTCCGATTCCTGTGGAGTTGAGAGATTCATGCTGTTGACAGCGGTGTCACTTTCTGCTTCTAAACAGCTTCATCAGCTTTTCTGCAGCCTGCTAGCACAGTGATTGTCCAAGCCTCCAAGGAAGAAGCTGATCTGTAAAAGACAGTGAATGGCTGCTTTCCTTTCTACAACCAAAAAGTCACACAGATTTAATTTTCTAAATGAAAGATAGCTTATTGTTGGTTTGAGAAATAGAAAGGCTTATTTAAGGGGTGCGGTGAGTGAAACTTGCACCTGATAGTTAGGAGCCGTTTTCACCACTGCTTCAGCTGCAGTATAATGTGGAGTTGTGTGTACAGCTACAGGAAAATGGTCATCTTACAGGAATTCAAAAGGGAAGTGCTGGGGACCTGTTTGTAAATTTGCATGTGCTGAAAAAAAACTTGAGCAGCTGATTAATGGCTTGCCAGCTTTCCCAGATGAAAGGGACCAACACAGCAGAATTGTGGCCCCTTTTTTGTACAATGTTATGGATCAGCTACTTTAGCACTGTGGATTGGGAGATTCCTCATCTGCAGTTCCATACAGCTGTCCCTTTTGGAATACCACTCTTGAGCTGTATTGATGTGCACAATCAGTGGTCATGTGGGTGAACAGAGAGATGTCATACATGCAGATTCCAAGCAAAACTTCTGAGAAAGTGTTTACTTAGAAGGGACATGCCATAAGTTACACCTATGCTACAGCTTTTTGGAACAACTCCTGTGTTACAGATAGTAAGAAGCTTAAAAGTTTGCTTCATTATTAAAATTGCACCATTAGCTTCACAGTGGTAGTCGTTTTCAGGCCTGTAGAAAACTTTGCAGAAACAGTGAAGTGTTTGCAAGACTAGGGTGAGGAAATTTGTGTTTAACAGCTGAAGTTGTAGACTGTATTTAAATCCACTGTGCTCTTGGGCTTACCAGATGCATTTGATTCTGTTAGTCTGGAGCATTTGTTCTCCAGTGCTGCTAGTAGTACCTTTTTGTTTTTGTGTATCACTTGGAAAATGTTGCCTGCCTAACACATACATGTATACTAAAGGCTCTGAGTGTCCTCTGCCAAGTATTGTTTTCTGGTTCCTCTCCACTTAATTGCCATTTGCATCTCATGTACAGTACAAAACCAAATAGTCAAGTTTACAACGAAAGCCAGTTTTTGTGGGTGGGGAGTATTAAGCCACAAGCATTTTCAAACATACAATAAAGTTCAGCTTCTGTGTGCAACCAAGAGCTGAACCCACACATCATGATACACCCTTGCATTTGATCTTCCTGCTGTGGTTCCAGCTGGGTGGAGTAGCATTTTCTTATGTTCCTGACGCACTGTGCAAAAATACAACCACCAAAGTGGTTTTACAGTCATGGTAGAAAACAAATTTTAAGAAATGTTTGTACAAAAACTTTTAATGCTAATGTTCTATAGTTGCCTGTGCTTTCCTGTTAATCAGTCTTGCAAATACGGTTGGTGAACTGTGCAGCTGCTTCTATATTCTGATATGCATAACACAGACTAGGGTTTCTTGGTCTGGTTGGTATTTGTTGTATGGACAGGTTAAATTGACTTCCAGGATATCAGAACAGGAAGAATTTCCCAATTTTAATCAGATACACCACAAAATATTTTTAAGGGTGGTTGTGGTTCCTCCCCTGTGCTCTGCAGAGTGCCTCAGGGCATCTGTTGTACAGGTGTATTTAAAACACAAATATTAATTGCCCTTTGCTTTTCCTAGATGGATTATGAAAATGGTGCTCCTTTCAATGGTATTTTTCTGTTGTCAATGTAAACTTAAAGTGCTGTAGTAATATTAAAGATGGTCTTTCTCTGTAAAAAAAGTATGGAGTATCTGCTTACCTTGGAAATGATTGTGTAACCACCACTTTATAGTCAGTAATCTGTTTAATCAGTATGTTTATTCGCTTGCATGAATGTGTTCAGTATCAGGACTGAAGTCACTTCTGGTAGTAAAGTACTGTGCTATTCCAAAGCTTTGTAAGTTACATCAGAATGTTTTTGTATCAGATCAAGCTGCTAAAAGTTTCCTCCTTTTGATTAGGTTACAAGACCTAGTAGCTACAACAAGAAATCCCATTTTGACATTGAAGACGTAGATGAAGTGGACAAAATGGAGATTAGGTAATATGAAATACATTATTAGCACAAAATTGTCTTCCAGAGTTGTGTAACTTTGTAGTAGACTCTGTCTGCAAAGTGGCAAGTATGGTTTTTTTGTTGATAAATCAAGATGAGTTTTTGTCACTGTATCTGTGTGTTTATTTACCTCCACTGTCCTGTAGATGCCCCGTATTCTATCTTGAATATGTATGTTGATTCTGATGCAGGGGAGATCCTTATTATTTTCGTTTGTTTCTCATGTGCACTGTGTGTATACTAACATGCAGTTGTCATTAAGCACAGCCTTTTATGTCTGGGCTCTCCTTTCCTCCCTCCCTCCCTCCCTCAGCCCAGAGGCTCTGTGGTGCTCTTAAGTTACAGAGTATATTTTCTTTTATCACTTAATTTTAGCAACCTGTATAGAGTCCTTCTTCCCTGAAAGTAGACTCCTGAACTCAGAGTTTTTCTGGGGCAGAGACAGTTTCTCTTCTCTTTTGCCTTCCAACTTCACCATTTATTGCAAGATTTGGTATGATAAAAGTGAAATTGGTTGCACAGGAAAAAAAGCAATTCTGATTTCAAAACCAAAACAATCCCACTCCACCCTGTGCCACCCTCTTAGTACTATTTTAAAACCTGCTGAGGCCAGTCAACAATGTCTATGGGGACAGGTGACTATAAAGAGAGGTGAGAAAACAATAGGAGATGCAAAACTTGAAAGTGTCACATGTGTCTCACTGTTGAAACTTGGAGGCTTGGGCCATCTGGTGATCTGTATGTACAGTAAATGAATGTTGCTGCTTCTGCACCAGGTGGTGAGAAATTCCCCTCTCCTCTGTCAGTATTTGGAGGAGGAATAGTAACACTGCCTCTCTCCCCATATATTCTCACTAGAGAGGCAGTGAGGCATCTCCGGAAAGTTCCGTGGTTCCTTCAGAATCACAACTGGCTCTAAGGAAGGGAGGGGAGACCAGGAAAGGGGAACAATGCTTACTGCCAGCAAGAAAAACACATCTGTGTTCATGAATGGATTGAGGGCTGTTCTGATGTGACAGCTGCTGGTTTGTGTAGCCTGTCAATGTAATGTCACAGCACTATAAGAGCATTAATAGATTTGTGTTTGCCATGGCTCTAAGGCAGGAAAGGGAAACTGTTCATATGTGAGGGAGGCAAGAGCTGTGCTCTTTCACAGAGAACCTTTGCGTCAGGCATTGCAGAGGTAGCTGGTTTAGGGGCAACCCACAGCTGACTCATGGGGCCAGGTGCAGTGCTGAGCTGCTTTGGTGGTGTCAGTGTTGCAACACAGCAGGTGAACTAGTGGTAGCACTAGACTATATTTCTGCAAAGCTTTGCATCATGTAGACAGATATGAAGTAACATGCCCCGTATTCCATGGGATATATGTGATGGACTGGGCAGCTACACCATGTCTTAGAAGGCCCAGTCTAGTCTTTATAACCATGATGCTCAGCCATGCACTGATTTTAAATGAAAGCTAGGATTCTCTGGTAGATTTTTTGATAGTTTTGACACTAGAAATTGGTGTACAGCAGTTACATATTGCTTAATATTTCAATTATTCTTATTTTATACTACTGGACTAAATGAAATTATGCAGCGGTTTTACTTGCTAAGTACATTTTCTGGACAAATGTATGTGGAGCTGAGCTTCAGAAAAGTCTGTTATTCCCCCAGACCAATACGTTACAGTGTGGTACAGATGAATAGTTTGAGAGGAGGCTTGCAAAATAGTTCAGAAAAGATTAAGCACTTAAATAACAGGCAAAAGCAGAGAAAGTGTTAATCTTGGTTGGGCAAATTCTCCTTAGAGCTTTTGTCCCCTCTGGGACTGTGTGTTTTTGTTTCCATCTTGGGTTCCCCTTCCACGCCCACTCACTTCCTCCACTCTGTTTAGTGAGAATTAGATTGTCCTCAAGCCCTCTGGACAGATCATACAATTTATGGGTTTAGGGATTTGGGGTTTTTTTCTCTCCTGAGAAAAATACAATTCCACAGGGTGAAGAGGAGACTTAGTCTCTCACGATTTCTCTCTAAAGCTATGAAAAGTTTTCTCTTTTTGAGTGGGTGTAGGAAGTTGTAGGCAGGGCATATCAACACTTGGGGACCAGATGTTCTGGTGAATTCATTGTTTCTCCTCGCCCTCTCTCCTGTTTGTTTCTTTCTGTGACTACAATCTGACCAGTTTCAAAATAACACTTGTCATAATTTTGCCTTTTAAAAATCTTGAGAAACAGTGATCTTTTGGACTCTGAGATCTGTGTATTAACATTTTTAATAAGTGCCGTTTATTCTTTGTACTCCAAAAGCACACACCAGTAACTTCAGAATTTGCATGCCTGCTTTGCTTACTGTGTGAGATCTACTTTGAATTGTTAGTTTCTCTTGTACAGATCCTTTGCACTGATTTTTTCTATAAATGTGGGGAAACCCTTTAGCTGTCTGTGTTTGAAAGTGTTATTGCTAGTTGGCATCTCAAAAGAGTTTGGATAGACTGGAAACCAGTAGCCTTGGTAAATTGTAAGTTTGACTGTGTAAATAGACTTAAAGATTCCTCTCCTCCTGAAGCTGCTTTTAGTTGTCTGAACTGATTAGCAAGATAATAACCCATTAAATATGGAGAAAGGAGAGAAAGGGTCAAATTTTCAAGTAAGTCTTTTTCATTTGGAGAGTTCTTGCCTTGCAGAAGAACTTTACCTGGCAGGCATGCAGTGTGATGGTGTGTGTAGTGTATGACAGCTGATGCAGGAGACACTGTTGAGAGATGAAAGGTTCAGAGGATTTAAAAGTAATGTATTCTATGCTTGGATAAGATAGGATAAACCTTTAACAGGACTACCAACATCTGTTCCTTGCCCAGTCTACTGTGACTTGCTTGACACCAGTTGGGTTGTGTAAATATGTCCACAACAGGATAACTTTGCACCTTATCCAAGTTAATGTTGTTCTTCTAAAAACTGTCATTAGTTGAAAACCTGTATTTCTTTCCATGTACCGTTTTTCCCTCCAAAAGCTTAATGCACATTCAAGCTGTCACTTAGCTGCAAACTAGTCAGCTGATCTTGTTTTTTAATAAAAATAGCTCTTAGAGAAAACCTTGAAATACATACAGAAATAAATACCCTGGAGTTTGAAACCCTTGCCTCAAGGTGAATATGGTAGCGTTTACCTACATGCTGGATTGGACACCAGTACTTCTGCTTTGATTCTTGGTGCAGTTGGTTTTAATCCAGATGTTGAAGAGCATATGCGAGGGAAGAAAGGATCATCTATGGATAGGTACCAGAACTTCCCAAATGTGGGGGACTGAGTGCCAAAATTTGTGTAAGCTTCAGCCAATACACAGATTCTGCCGAGTGGTAGAACTATCCTATGGCTTTGAATATCTCTACAGAACTAGTTCAGGTGCCATAAGTATGTATGCTCACACAGGAGTCTTCCTAAGAGCTAGAAACTGAGAAAAATTGTGTAGTAATCCCAAATTAGACAGGGACTGACAATATGTAATCCTTAAATAACTTTGTGCTTTTTCCCCTGGTGTACATTTTACCTGTATTTTTCCATTATCTGGGATAGCCAGACAGCCATCTGAATCTTTATCAGTATGGACAGTGGAAACAGTACAGATGAGAAAAAGTTAATCTGAATGATATTTTTTGACAATGTTTATGAAGGTGAATTGTAAGGCTTCAGAAATCTAAGGTAAGGTTATCTCTTTACTGTTTGGAAACCATTGCTGTACAGTTTCAAGTCTTTCTAACTCATAGACTTTGAGGGGGAAAACCCCAACAAATTTGGAAAAAATGTTGGGATTTTCTTAAAATTATTTTTGAAACTTCTTAGTAGTATTTTAAATTATTTGTTTTTATTACAGGGTTGATCTTTGGAATGCCAGTAACTTGAAGTTTGGTGATGAGTTTCTAGGAGAACTGAGACTCCCTTTGAAATTTCTCCGACAGTCTAGTTCTTACGAAGCATGGTATTTGACATTTTTCTTTTGGAAAATAAGTAGAAACATATGTCTACTCAGAAGACATAAGAGTAATTACTGCTATGTGATAAAGTTTAAATAGATTTAATTTGTATCTTTTTTGTAAGCAAGCCAAAGTAATCTTAGCAAGTGTAAGAACAAGAAGTTTTGATAATGTGATTAGAGGTTTCAGTCTGCCTCTCTGTAGCATGTGGGAGTTCTAGTATGTTGTTTTTATATTATTTACTGCAGTTCATCAGCAGTGCTATGGTTTTAGCGTGTGGGTTTTTAATCATATCTACATAAATCTTTGTGTTCAGAACTTCCCATGTTGCAGTTGGTGCAAAACAGACTGGCAAACTTAATTTGAAAAATTAATTTGAAAAAAATTAAGAAGTCTGATTCAGAACTCTCAGGAGTTTGATACATATATACATACTCTGTGTATCTGTACAGTTTCTCTATGCTCGTATATAGCCTGAGAAAATCTTGGGTTTCAGCACTAAGTTTCTGTCCTATTTTTTGCATATCAGGTATTTTCTGCAGCCCAGAGATAATGGTAACAAGTCATTGAAACCTGATGACCTCGGTTCCTTAAGGTTAAATGTGGTTTACACTGAGGACCATGTTTTTTCCTCAGATTATTACAGTCCGCTGAGAGACGTCCTGCTAAAATCTGCAGATGTTGAGGTAATTTGCTTGTGGTGTTTGTTTTTACTTGCAGATCATCTTTACAGGGGTCACTGAATATTTGTCACAATCTTGCTGGCACCATAGTTGTGTAATTACCAGAGAGGTCAGCTCTTCCTTTTCAGACCTCAGAGCCTTGTTAAGCTCTGCATATCCCTTCTGCTTGTTTTCAGTCCTTGCAGAGATCTTGATCTGCATTCTGTATGGTAGGTGAAGGCAGACCCAGGAACACTGTGGTTTTAGCAGCAGCACATTCTCTGTGATTTTTTTTAATTTTACGTGTGAAAACGCCAAGTAAGCTTCAGTTTGATCAATTGTTTTCATTTACTGGACAGGAACAGGTTTATTTGCATATTTGAGAAAAACCCAAACCAAGAACTAATCCTGAAACATCAGATTTGGACCATGTGTGCCCCTGTCTATACTTTTTACAGTTGTAATGATGCTTTTGTTTTTTCAGTAAAATAACTGGGTTCTGTACTCACTGGGGCTTGAAACTGTGAAGGGTTGGAGTTCTTTGTCTTCACTTGCTTCCCAGGCAAGTGACATTTACCGAAAAGACAGCCATTAAAAATTTGGGGGATAAAAAGAGACTGTACTATAATAGTTCTTAAATTGCTGCCCTCTTGTGACCAGAGCTTACAGCCCACAAAAACTGGGATGTAACATCCACCAACCTTATATACAGACATTTGGGTAACTGGCCATTGCAACTGTTGTGGGGGGTTCTGCATTAAGAAGCTAATGGGAATAGAAAGAAGAACAATTTTTCTGAAAGGATTTCTCAAAGTTTTTATTTTCCACTGTTCAGCCTGTTTCAGCATCAGCTGCACATATTTTGGGTGAAGTTTGCAGAGAGAAACAGGAAGCGGCCATACCTCTTGTCAGGCTTTTCTTACACTATGGCAGAATTGTGCCTTTCATAAGTGCCATTGCGAATGCTGAAGTGAAGAGAACTCAGTAAGTACCAAAAAAACCCACCAAACCCTGCTATCAAAAATACCTAAGCTGCATTGGCTAGTGCTGGAATCCTCCACACATACTTCTAGAAATATGCACTTCCAGAAGAAAATGTCAGGGTGATTCCCATTCTTCCTAGCTGAGTGGCAGAGTTCTTTCTAGATTCTTACACTGCTCTCTAGATCTGGTTTATTTGACCTTTAGGAGGAGTTCCCATCATTTTTTGTGAAAATTATTTGCAAGAATATTCTAACGTGAGAGCAGGGATTTTTACTCAGTCTTAGGCATATATGATAACTGAAATTCTACATTACCTTCAGCTGTTCATGTGAACTCATTTCAGCTTTATTGCATGCTAATAAATCATTCAGTGCTCAGTGTTTGTTGAATTTGTTCGAAATAACAAGCAAGTTTCTTCCTAATCATGAATATTTAAGGCAAGCTGTGTGTCTGATCATCTCAGTTAAGAGGGTGAAGGATTAAGGATGGGATTGAATTTGGTGTGAGATGGCAGAAAATGAAGTTGGGTTATTTCAGCTACTTCTTTTGAGTTCCTTGTTTGACTTACTGGTGGGCTGATAGTTCAGTAGTGTGAGATCTAGTGTTTGTACCAAGCAGATCCTAAAGAATATTTGTTGCCGCTGTCCTTGTGCCTGTGTAGTCATGCTCTTGACCAACAGTAGAAGAGACAATTGGGAGTCAAGGGGAATGACAGATACTGACTGTAAACTTCCTAAGTACAAAATCAGGTCTTTGTGTGGGTTGGCTCTTTTCAGAGTATCTGAGGGATCAAGTGTTTTCCTTCCTGTAGGTAGGTGTATTTTTTCTGAGCTACAGGTTGGCTGAAACAGCATGGTTGCTGCAGCATGAGGAAATTTGCTGATCCCTAGTCAGTCATGTTCCTATGATAAAGTAGCAAAGATGGTGTTTGTTTTCATGGCTTTCTGGCATTTGTAGCAGGCAGTGAGCTGACTGGTTTTTTGTGAAGCAAAATGATGAATCCAGCAAAGTAATTGATCCTGTTACTCAGTGCTTGTAAATGAATACAACCATAGTAAGCTGTAAAAAACAGAAGACATCAGTGTGTATATGAGCAAGAAAATAACTTCAGATCCAGGTTTGCTCCGCTGTCACTAAGCACAGGTTTTGATTGTGTGTATTCTAGATGAGATCATTGGCTATGTACCTATTTGCATAAAGTAAATTGCTAAACAGAGAGGTACAGGTATGTGATAGAGCAGCTGGCTGAAGCATTATCAGTCATGGAGACTGTATGTCTAGTACAAGATGAGTTCTGTGCAAGAGATTTTTAGAAAAACCCGAGAGTCTGAAAAGTGCCAACTTGCCACAGTTGTCAGGGCTGAAGTGGGATCTGCACTGTGTTGTCACAGAAGTGCTCTAAGTCCCTTAGAAAATATAACTGCTATTGGGGCCTGTGTTTTCTTCCTCACAGCTCACAAGCACTTACTTTGTAGGTGCAAGTAGTAGGTTGTGTGCAATGTCCAGTGTAGTTGTGAGACTAAAATCACTGCCTCTTTCTCTTATTCAAATTAGCACTGTTCAGTAGCATGTGAAAACAGATGTTTCCCACGTTTGTGCTGTAGACCTCTTTGATTTGAGCCTGTGTATTTGGATAGTGCGCCGAGCACACAACGCTAATACAATGAAGATCTGTAGTCCCTCTGGATTTTCCAAGGCTGCTGCTTTTTTGTTATACCCTGGAAGTGCACTAAATGCTGCATTTAATGGCAAGCTGGTGTCAAAGGGAGGTTTTGCTTGTGTATTCAAACCCAGGATTCTGTCACCTTTCACCACTGCTTTTATTTCCATGTATTAGCAGTTCATTACAAAGAGACTAAATTACAGAAAATTGTTCACTTCCAGAGATCCAAACACCATTTTCAGAGGAAACTCATTAACTTCCAAGTGCATTGATGAGACAATGAAACTGGCAGGGATGCATTATCTGCAAGTTACACTAAAGCCAATTATAGATGAGGTAAGAACAGTTCAGTCTGTTTATTTGGTTAAGTGTCGTTGTAAAGGCCTTCAGGGAACAAATACTGATTATTACTTCTCGTTTTAAGAACACTTGTAAGAATAATGCTGAATAGCTGTTAATAACTTCTTTCTGCATTAAAATCCTGTGTGTTAGGTTAACCACAGCTGAGTCGCCCAATTCAGAAACAGTTGGATTGCATTAAAGAAGGAAAATTTCTATTGATTTAACCACAATACTCTGTTTTATAAAAACTAGCATATATTGTTTCTGAGAAATTAATAAATAGTATGTACAGTAGAAAGCTGTTGTGAAGCTCTAAGTAATGCGTTTCATCCAGTGGGTATAAAGAGATACAGTTATTCTTAGATAACTATGCATGTGATGCACATAGTGGAACAATGGTTTGTTATCTATCCAGTCCAGAATGGTGGGTGTGGGTATTTTAGTACTGTAATTGGGCAATACTTTCAGACCACAGACTTCCTTTAAATTATTTGACAATTTCTTCAACTGTTCTTGTCTTAGTGCTTCATCAGAAAATGTCAAGCTTTAAAGAATATGCATATACTTTCAAAGTAGACTGTTCTTGGAAAAATAGGTGTTTTCTTGAACAGCCATGCTTGAGAGAGTCTAAAGAACAGTTCTGCATTTCAGTTAAAGGAAAGGGTAGAATGAATTAATGCTACTTTTGGGGAAAAAATAAAGAAAGATCACATGTAATTTACCTTTGCTGTTAAAAGAAAAAAATACTGTTTATAAAGTTGGCTTTTGTCTTTTACCTCTCATCTCAAAAGCTAACAGATTATCCTTTTTACAAAACCTTTTGTACTTGTAGGTAAACTTATATATCAGTTGTTCACTGTATTTTTTTTTCTAGATCTGCCAGGTCCACAAACCTTGTGAAATTGATCCTGTGAAATTAAAAGATGGTGAAAACCTGGAAAATAACAGGGTATGCATTAGATTTTGAAGACAGTCTCTGTTTATGTCATCAAGTTTAACTGAGGTCCTCAGAAGTTTGATCTTGCAAATAATTTTGCCATTCATTAGCATACACTGTAAGCTTTGTTGACACCACCCTTATAATTGTTTCACAACAACTTTACATTATGCTATAAATGCAATACCTGGAGAAAGTTAATGACTTTTCTTGCTGCCCAGAGGACAAGGATAACTTAGCCTGTGGCTAACCTGGAGAAAAGGGGGCTCAGGAGAGGCTTCTCTCTCTTCAACTATAAGTAGGTGGTAGCAAGGTGGGGGTTGACTTCTTCTCCCAAGTAACAAGTGACAGGATGAGAGGAAAAGACCTCAAGTTGCATCAGGGGAGGCTTAAACTGCACATTGGGGGAAAATTTCTTAAGGGTGGTCAGGCACTAGGATAGGCTGCCCAAGAAAGTGGTGGAATCAGCATCCCTAGAAATGTACAAGAAGCATGTGGATGTGGCACGTGGGGACAGGGTTTGGTGGTGGACTTGGCAGTGCTGGGTTGACCGTATGACTCAGTGATCTGGGAGATCTTTCCCAGCTTTAATGATTCTGTGATTCTGCTGATGAGGTAGTAAACAGTGCTAGAAGAAGGAATGATTGGCCATATGGCTGTATCATTTAATTTTTGATTTGATAGGAATGATATTTTTACTCTTCTTGAATGTGTGCATTTCCCAAACAGTATAATTGAGTGAGAGTTTGTTTTTCAAGTGTACAATGTTGAAAGTGGGAATCTTTTAATGATGCCACTGTGAATAAAACCAGGAATAGTACGACTTTCCACAGCAGAAAATGATACTAATTTTGTCATAATCTTTGCATGTTTTCAGGAAAATCTGAGGCAATATGTTGATCGCATTTTTACTGTAATTACAAAATCTGGTGTAAGCTGCCCTACAGTGATGTGCGATATTTTCTTTTCACTGAGGGAATCAGCTGCCAAACGTTTTCAAGGTGAGTTTATATATATTGTTTTATTTTACATAACTGATGGCTTTTAAATACAGGTGTAGTCTAGCAATCTGCATGATCCCTGTTGGATTTAGTAATTGAACAGCAGCTTATCCAAAATAATATTTGCAATATGTTAATGCTGTTTTCTCACCAATTATTCACTTCACAAAGGAACATATTTTTTGATGATGATTGGAGTTTTTTCTTAAACATCTTTTGAAGGAAAACAGCATTTAAAAAGATCATTATGATGATCTTTTATGGATTCAGTATTTGCAAAGCATACTCAATTTTCAAATGTTCAGGATTTTGTGATGGCTTATTCTGCAGATTCCATGCAGTGAAATTATTTTCTGCTTATATGTCAGTCTGTAATAAAAACCAGTCTATAAATTGGAGTTACTGCAGGCTCACTGCTCTAGGAGCCCATGTGCTGTGAAGGTTTTCTGGTTGTCAAGGGACAGTTCTTTCCAGTCCCTCTTAGTTGTTTTGACTCTGTGAGAGTTAGTGGGCAATGTAAAACCAGAATTAAGCAAAACAACCAAGCTATGTATTTTCATGAAGGGAAGCAGATTACAGTAGGGAAGTTTTAGAGAGAGTAACACGAGTTCAGCTTTTAAACAGTCACTGTGGAGTAGGCAAGCTCAAGCGGAAAACCATTGACTGTGCTGTCATGCTATTTATTTTATGTTTAAATAAATAAATAAAATGTATTTTCTGTAACTACCAGCTGGAATAGATACATTAGGAGTCTGTACAACACTTGTGCTCAGGGCTATAAGTGGGCAACTGCGACTTGGCCTCTATGCTGAACATTTCATAAACTATGTAAATTATTCATCATACTTTAGTGCATATATGGAATAGCAGATGTCTGTGAAATTCCCTATGTGGTGGAAAAGTGAATGGTGTTCTTGCAGCTTATGTTGTGAACCTGCTTATTTTTTAAAGAGGCTCGCATTGACATTTCTTTGGGTTAGACTAGCTGATCTCTGGCTCCAAATATCATCAGTTAATCCTGTAACTCGCAAATATATACATTTTCCAGCACATGCTCAAGTTAGCTCTCTCAAGGCTCTGATAATTTCATGAGGCTTTTCAGGAAGGATTATTGAAATGCTGAGTAGAGGTCTTTTTTTTTTTAATAGGTGACCTAGATGTAAGGTACACAGCTGTCAGCAGCTTTATTTTCCTGAGGTTCTTTGCTCCTGCCATTCTTTCTCCAAACCTCTTTCAGCTTACACCACACCATCCAGTAAGTACTGTATCAGCATTTTTCTAGCTGTGTTTATGGTTCTGTCACCACAGTCTGTCTATCGAGATTGTTTCTTCAATTCTTTTAAGAGTCTTTAGGAGAAGTACCTTTGTTAGTTCAAAGATCTATTATATCTGTCTTGGATATGAGGCATATGTTGTATGACTTTGTATGTGAAGAAGTTGGGAGGTTCTGGAAGAAGAGTGAAATTTAAGGGCAGACAAGGTAGATGGTCTAAGCTGCTGTGAAAAAAGGGTCATTGCTTCATTCTTGCTGCATCACATTAATGCTGGATTGATTGTCAGCAGTGCTGGAAATGGTTTGGATATTGAACAACATATGTCAGGCTTCCAGTAGTTGTTCTTATTGGGAGTGGGGAGGATATGGACAGCCTTGTTTTTGTTTTGCAAGTGATTGCCTTTGCATCTCTGAAGGTCAGTAGGGTAGCTATGGAACATGATGGGTTTTAATATAAAAGCAACTTTTTCCCTGCAGTGTTTTATTAGGGGTCTTTTCTAATTTTTTGTTACTCAAATTTGCAAGTGAAATAAGAAAGAAATATAATTTGCCTTCCTCTAGTCATTATCTTAAATAGCTAGTCCATATAATATTGTTCTCCTTCCTAGGATCCTCAGACTTCTCGAACTTTGACACTTATCTCTAAAACCATTCAAACACTAGGCAGCTTATCAAAATCTAAATCTGTAAGTATGCTGTTTTCATTTAATGGCTTAATTTGGGAAAGTGATTTTTTAATCTTTTATCATTAATTGTAATTAAGCCTTTAAAATCTTGAGTTGCACTAGACTCATGCAGAACTGGTTATGTTTGTTTTGATTATAAGCCTCTGATGTTTAGAGGAAAACTAAATCTGTCTTAATCTAATCCAGATTTCAGTAAATCAAAATTGTGTGACCAATCTAGAAGTCTGTTTCAGAGCTCTTCATTCTTTCCTTTGAAAGAAAGACAATGATCAGGAGAACCTGTGAAGTTCTCTACTTATCTATGATACACGATTAGCTACAGGGCTTTGTAGATTGTTTTAGCATTTTAAAACTCAACTGAGAAAAGTCATCCAGTAAGGGGAAGAGCTTTTCTTTCCTTTTCAGACCAGTTCAGTTTTTGTCAGTGGTGAGATTAGCGCTAGATGCTGATACTCTGGACGTTTGGTTGAAATAAGCATACCTGAGGCACTGCACTGCTGTAGCTGGTGGTAATTTGGGGTGGTTGGGTCTTGTTAGGATTCACACAGGCAACTGTGGATGACTGTGTACCTCAGTTATGAATCCTTTAAGGAGCAAGAGACAGTAGAATTCTTCTTCTTACACTTCTTGTCAGGGAGGAAAATTTAAAGCCAAAGCAGAATTTTGAAGCATTTGAAGAATGCATTATTAACTGTAGTAACTGATGAAATGCATTCTGCTGCCTCTCTGAAATAAAAGTTTGGTACTACTGAATGTGTGCTGTATAACATGAAAGAAACACTTGACTTATTTTACTTCTGGCTAGAAAAAACTCCTGTCTGTCTGCAGTGGCGTTTCTCCTGACCTACTGCTATTAACAATAATATTTTCTATAATAATATTGTATTTCAGGCCAATTTCAAGGAATCTTACATGGCTACATTTTATGACTATTTCAATGAACAGAAATATGCAGATGCAGTAAAAAATGTAAGTAATGCATGTGAAGGTTCTAAAAATCCTGCTGTGCTGTTAAAGTTGAATTCTAGAAAGCAATACATACAGTTGGTAAACCGGGAAGTGTGTTGAGAAAAGCAGACTCCTGATAACTCATATTCAAGAAACCTTTATCAAATTATACACATGTCAATAGTAAAATTTCTTTGCATCTGTTTCCAGTTACTAAGTGGGTTGGATTAACAAGCTGCTGCCTAGAGCTTTTGAGATGTGTGTACTTTGTAGGATGCTGCAGATCTGTGATGAAAATTACTTAGTCCAAAAGGAAGCGAAAGATGCATATAACAAAGGAGAAGCACAAGAAGTACTGTGCATCTGCAGTTCTACTGCTTAAGAGCATTTGCACTGGTTTTAGGTTACAGCCCAGGAAACCTCCAAATTCCTCAAGCTTCTGCCATTACCTTCTGTTTAACTTCTTTTACAAATACTCTCGTAGCTCTGTGCTCTGCAAATGTTGAAAGATTTTGATTTGGGTAGTGTGGTTCTGCCATTGTTACATCTGCTTTTTGTTCACCTTTTAGTTTCTAGATCTAATTTCATCTTCAGGAAGAAGAGATCACAAGAGCATAGAACAACCTATATTGCTTAAAGAAGGGTAAGTATGCATGTGCAACAAAACAGTCTGCTCGTGTGCTTATACCATTCTAAGGCAGCCATCTCTTTTTCTGCCCCCCCTATTCCATTCATGCAATCAGAGAGGAATGTAGGAAAATTCTTGTGTTGCAATTTCTGCTCTCTGTGGTTGCTATAGCTGATTTGAACATATTTTCATTTGATCTAAACATCTTAATATAAATGTGTTTCAAAATAGGTGGAGGAAAGAGAAGCCTGTAGAACTTAATTAGCTTAGCTAAGGCAAAATAAACTTAGATCAGTGTTGTATTAAAATCAAGCTGGGGTCTTTTTCCTGAACTCCAGTGAATAAAAGCTGTAAAATTCCACTGTGAAGACAGTGGATGGCTGTGAGGACAGATTCTGAACAACTTAATGAGAGCAAAGCCTGCAAATGTAATTTGCTTTTGGTGCCCTATGAGATACATATGCTAACTATTATCATGGCCATTTTGAGGAAAATTTGACATGCAGTTGGAACAGTTTATAGTTTTAGTACCTTTCCTTTTTTGGGAAGTATGTTCCGTGTGCTGTGTTAGTTTCAGATACCAATTTTGACATTTTTTGTTACAAAACTTGGTTGGTAAGATAATTTAAGTGCACTGTAGAAACAGCTTCTTTGAGCTGGGAGGAAGAAAGCAAAAAATCCAAATTTGTCAGGGCTCAGTAAGCTCAAATACTGTTTGAAAGCAAGCCTTCATGGTTGTTTTAAGTGATGCAAAACCTACATTTTCAGTGAAAACATGACTGCCTCTTCTATTTAACCTTGACAGTTCAATTCTCTGATAAACCTCTGTCCTTAGAAGCAATTTTGTCTATTTGAATTCCGTACATTTATCATCCTTTTGGTTTTCAAAATAAATTTGTAGTTTAAAGCATTTACCCTCTAACTGTAAAACATTTTTTCTGCCTCTGTCTTTCTTTTGCTCCTGTCTGATTTTTTTCTGTCTTTTCTTGCTCGGCCTGTGGCTGCTGTTGTAAGGACTCTTAAACTAACAGTAAAGAAAGTTGATGGTAATAGTTCATGCAGGTAAGATGGTAGAGGCAGTTGCTGCTTTGCTGTAGCTACTGGCTGACAGCATGTCCTTTGCAGCAGTAGATTTGTCTGACTTAACTTCGGGGAGGAAGTACTCTGTTTAACCATCCTGAAATGCCTGTGTAAACCCAGCAGAGAACATTTAGTTACCCGTTTCTTGATGTTGACCTTTTATTTTATTTTCCTTAAAACAAAAACCTGCTGTAAATAGAGAAAAAAGGATTTTGATCTGTAGGCAGGGCACCACGAAGCGCTGTATGGATCCTGAAGAACTTACTGAAAGTGATGAACAGACCATACATTTTTTAGACACTTCTTAAGTAGTATTCATATAAATTATTCTCAAGAAGTGGCCTTCAGTAGTCTATTTTTTTTTATTTTTACATTTTGCATTATTGCCATGTTTTGTTGTGGGACTTTTCACAGCCTTTGATTTGATTCTTCTCCAGACTGAACGGCTGTTTAGTGGGGTTTCTGTTTGCCTTTGCAATATTTTTGCTTGCTTTTGTGTTTTTAATCTATCTTTGCCTCTATTAAGAGTATCAAATGGAAAGCTATAGCATAAGTGCTTTTGAATGAAAAGATTAGTCATTGGCACTTGGGTTTGCTGACATCAGTCATGCCATCACTGCTTAACAGCTGCCTGCCTGGTTCTTTCCAAAAGGAAGAGAGTGAAAAGGAGAACAGTTTTTTTTTGTTGGTAAACAGAGCAGATCCGGATTCAGGTATACCATAAGCATGAGAAGAAACATTATCTCCAACAACCTGGTACTGAAATAGGTCTAATCTTGAACTTTTTCTCCCTTTGTGCTTCTATTTGCTCTGATTTCTCGTACGTTTTGCAATTGCTAGAAACAAAGAAGTTGACCTTATAACTTCTGTGACTCTGAATGCTGGTCACCTATCTCTGGAAAATAAAAGCACATTTTGGTCTTGGCTATGTCAACTATGAAGAATTTAATTAGAAATGTGCTCTTAGCTCTGCCATATGGAGTTGGCATTTTTCAAAGAGAGGAGGCTCTGTAGAAGTTTGCAATTTTGAGTCATCTTTAAGTATTGGCATGAGAAGGACTAGAAACTAACTTGAAAACCATGTTGTCCTGCCCAAGGGTATTGGATCTTCCTTTGAAATTTGCCTTAACCTGGAATTATGAGGGCTACTGCCAGTGGGCCTGGTGATGACCTGAATCACATGGTGTTATTAAATATTTCTCAAGTATTCCAGGAATAAGGACCAAGACAGTAACTGTCTGATCCTTTTAAGAATGAGAGATGTGTAACTATAACCAGTAAAAAAAAAAAAAGTGCTGCTGAAGGCAGTCTTTGTCAGCTTTTGCCCACACAGCTTGGAATGAGCAGCAGGCACCAGCCCAGCTGGTTACAAAATAGTTAAAGTCTGGGAATTTGGGTTTCTGCTGTAGCAGACCTGTGGTTTGGTCAGATGTATTGTAGTTGCTTGTGACTGAAGGTGGCAGAAGCAAGAAACAGTATTAGCTGTTCTAAGCATTTTAGCTCTGCTATTGAAAAATCTTAAACCAGGTCATTCACTGTTCTCTCTCGTGTGCTCTTTGTGCTGTATAGTGCCTTCCTACATGGTAAAAACTACTCTGTAGGAAGTAGTTTTTACCCACTCCGTTATACAGTTCTGTATTTGGCACAATAGTTAATGTAATGTGTAGAGTTGCTGTTATCAACTCTCTACTGCATATGCACACACATTTTTATCTAACAAAAGTGGTGCTGAGCAGTATGAAATCACCAAAGTCACATTGTAGCTTTTGGATTGATTTAGTGGTTAGGAAAGTGGTGGATGCATCACAGTTTCCCAGTAAACTAATTTCACAATAAACTCATTCAAGTTTGAAATTAATTATAACTGACAGCTCACTAAATGAACACCCCTAATCTGCTGAAAAAGGGTTGGGGGTGCTCTACCTTCTAGTCATAAGATCACTTTGTATGTTACTGAAATTGCATTTTGGCTGCAGTACCTATGGACAATTGCAAATGAGACTGTGGAACATCCTAATTTTGTTTCTAAAGCTTGAGAGTGATTAAAGCATGTAAGGATATAGTTCCTGTGCTCCAGAGGCTTTACACCTGCCTTTTAATTATTAAACATAGTCTAAACCTTTTGAGCTTTCTCACAGCTTAAAAAAAAAGTAAAGCTTGTAGAGTGAACAGTTGAGCTTAGCCGAGCAGTACTAATCATGTTCTGCCTTTTTTCTGCTGTACTAGGAAACATTTAGCTGGATTTGTAACTGCAGAAAGGGCACAAACTGCAGCTCAGTTAACTAACTACAATTACACGTTTTGCCCTTCATCTAGATCTGGAAAAAGGACAGACCTAACTAATAGGTGCACTAAACCTATCCAAATGTGACTCTTTTCCTTGCCAAAAAAAGACCTCAATAGTTAGAAAACACTCTGTGTCCCCTCCTAAAGCTTTGCAAGTGTGATGACATATATCTCTATGTATATACATATATGTACAAATCTACATGCATGAGCATGTCTTGTAACAATTGGTGCCCTGTTTACTAGGTTCATGATCAAGAGAGCACAAGGAAGAAAACGATTTGGTATGAAAAACTTCAAGAAGAGATGGTTTCGTCTGACAAACCATGAGTTTACCTATCAGAAAAGCAAAGGTAACAGATTTGCCAGTCTTGTTTTGATACATTGGAGCAAAGATTAAACCATAAGGGTTGTGTAGGAGTAGAAGACTGAGATCTAGATCTGTAACTGTAGAAGACACAGTGCAGGCGTGTCTGTCAGCCTGTATGTTCTTGCTCTTTTTTTAGTGTCAGTATGGGCAGTTAGAGAGGCTTCTTGGATAGCATAATACCCTGTAAGTTAGCAAAGTATTTGATAATATTTGTCTAATATCAGTTATTAACATCATCTGTAGGTTTCACAGTTACCTAGATTGTCCTAGGAAACAAAACTTTTAAACCTCAAGCTGGAATTTTGGTTTATATTGAATATTCTGAGATGCATCTTCAGCATGTGCTCATAAATTCCTGTAGCACTGGCACAACTGCATGTGGTAGACAGGAATTCACCTACTATCTTTGAACTTTCAAAATGTGTTCACTTAATGTTGCATAATAGCAAGGATTTTGCTTTTTGCAAATTGTTCCTGTCTATTCAGTAGTACACAACAAATACCACATCCTTTCATCATGCAAGTACATAGGGAGTAAGAAGGATAAGGAAGTATGTTCAGATCATGCCAGTCATTATTTCACACTCAGCTTTGAGATCTTGCATCACCACTAGTTCAGTTCAGTTGACAGGAATGATTTATTTCCTTGTCACCTTTGCAGTAAATATACTGTGTCCTGCTGCAGTAATCAGATTCTAAGAGGTTTGATAGCATAAGGTAGCGCAGCCGAAAACAGAAATGTACTTAAAATAATACTTAAGGACCATGCTACCAAATCCCTGCTGAGTGAAAGATTTTCCCATGGTTTTGATGGCTAAAAAATGATCTTCAAAGAACTGAATCAGCCCTTAGAAAAAGGGCAAAAGGTAAAGATGAGTTGTGAGTAAGTGGCTCATTATCTGTGTGTCTGTGTGTTCTGCAGGTGATCACCCTCTGTGTAGCATTCCAATTGAAAACATTCTGGCAGTGGAAAGACTAGAGGAGGAATCCTTCAAAATGAAAAACGTAAGTAGGTCATCTTCATTAATGTATTTGTTAGACTGCTCCAGATCCACCAGCCTAATCGCCTTTTTCCCTTTTGTAACCTGGATTGGATTTCTGTTGAAAGATGTACAACCACAGCTGCTTGTTCTGTATATAGTAGCAGGAGTTTCCAAAAGTACAGCCCATTCAGATTCTTAACAGCCCAGTCAGCAGCCTTTGGGTTTCGTGATCTGCAGCACACTCAGTACTGAGTGCTGCTGCTCAGCTGTCAGCTCTGTAAGGTCACACACAGGTAAGATGATCGAGTCCCTGCCCTTTCTGCCAGGCCTCTCTGGTGGGAAGGAACTTGCTGCTTATAATTGTGAAGGATCACAACTTCTTTATTAGCTATTAGATTTCTTTATTGGTTCATAAAAGTACATATATATATATATATATGGTTTTGATTTTGCCACAGTAGGGAATAAAATACAACTGTATTTCTCATCCATGGAACACTACTGCCAACTTCTGTATTGAGTAAGAACAGACTTGATCAGTTTGGGTGATGTTGGGAGCCTTTTTCATACACCTCTGCCTGTAAAGCTGAGTCCAGTCCTTTAAAATTGTATTTGAAATTAAACAAAAAAAAACCTCAGTTTTTTTTTTTTCAGTTCTGAACATTCATCTGTTACAGACTTATTTATACATATAAATGGTTGTGACTTTTATCTTTTTCTGCCTTTGAGTCTTTCCTGTCACCTACAATGCTTGCAAGTACCATGCAGGGCAGTGCTCAGTCCTGATCTAGATATTAGGTTCCTCAAACAGCTGTTTGTTAAAAGTGAAATACAATTCTAGGCTCTTCAGTATTTCCCAGTTTTAGGTATTATTCTGGTAGCATCTCTCTCTCTCTCTCTGCTAAAACATGGAGTAACTTTCAGTTCCACTTGCCTCTAGAACACATCTCAATTGTACTATAATTTTTCTGGTGTTTATAACTCTACTACATAGGCAAAAACCAACCAAGCTGCAAAATTATTTAGGCTATCAGAAGGCAGCTGTAACATGTGATGAACTGTTGCTAACTGCACTCTGCAAACTAACTTGATTGAACTGAAAGCAACCACACAGTTGAGATAAAACTCACTGTCAGTGGAGAGAAGTGAGCTACAATTCTGTAACTTACACTGAGTCTACTGAGCTAGACTGAGCATCCAAAATATGTCTGTACTGTGAAGATTCATTATCAGAAAAATATACCTTTATTGTTAACATCAAAAACCCTGTGCTATTTTGGTTGCTTAAATCCAGTATTACCTGGGAAATCAAGGTGACTACATCCATTGCAGAAAGTAAGATTCAGTCTTTCCATGAACAGTGGAAAATACTGTTACTACCTTCTTGTGCTAATATATTCCTATTTTTCTTGCCATACATAAATAGATTACTGCAGCAAGATCAGAATTCTCAGAACACCACAGCAGATGTATTTGCAATGGATATTCCCTCGTGGGTGCTTGTGTGATAAAAATTCACATTTTGTATAAATACTCTCAGTCTGTCTGTGCTCGGAATTGCACCAAGTGTGTCTTTCTCACTCATGTTAAATCTGCCTGTCTGGCAGTAAGGTCAGTAGCCTTCACTGGTCTGAAGCACAGTTTGAGGGATGTGGGGGTGGCTTTAAGTGCTCTTTGGGTCTTCTGTGTTGTTTGGTAACTGGTGGTTTTGTTAGTGTAAAGGTCTTGCAGCCACTTGAAATTCTTGACTTACTTGTGGGCTCCTCAGTAACTGTTGCCATATGTTGGATCACTTTGGTTGGTATCCCTTTACACAAAGCCATACTCCTTAAATCTGTTCCTTTGTTGCAATGCAGGAGGCTCCATTTACCCCAGCAGGACATTAAAATTCTTTTCCTTGTAGCTCTGTGTTAATAGGGGGTTGAACTGCACGCTACTGTCTTCCTTTTTCTTCCTTCCATCCCTGTTTCCCAGACTCAAATTGCCAGTTATGCCCTGAAGAGTTTTATTGAAAGGACTCTTTGGTTTGTAGTTGGCACTGTTGGACTGATCACACCAAGCAGCTCCTTCACTGCCATGGTGTATTGTGCCTTTCTAATTATTGTCTGATACCAATAGAGGTATTAAATCCAGGGAAATGGTTGCTTGAGTTTTCCTTTTGGTATTTGGAATGATGCACATCTAAAAGTGTCACAAAGGAAGAAAGGACTGTACTTGGTACCAGTCTGCAACATTCTCCCAACCAGCTAGGTGCAGAATTCAAGCCAGTATTTCAGGTCTGTGTATATAAACAATGGCAAATTTCAATTTTGTTTGATCTGGTTTGTTGTTACTGTTTGGTTTGTTTGTATGTTGTTTGTTGGGCTTTTGTGTGTGTGCACTTTTGTGCACCTCTCTGATTTTCTTTTTAAAAGAAGCACAATGAAACCAGCTGTTGGGAAAATTGTGTTCCATATGATATGGGCAATGTAATGTCTAATGATTTGAATAATCAAATGGAGAAGTAGAGGGGAGAAAGATAGTTTAGGCATACCTGAAAGAGAGAAGAAAATGCATTAAAATTAAGTATTTGCAGAAGCTAGAGGAAATGAAGGAAATCTACCTTTCCAGAATTTGCAGTTAGGATCACTAACTTGAGCTTAGTAATCTTCAGTGCATGATCAGTGTAATCAAGCAATAAGGTTGTGCATCAAAAATTTCCTTCTTAAATAAATACCCTTTTATGTTGCAAGCTGTTTTGAACAGGCAGGAGAGCTTTAGTTTAGATTTTCAGTGGTCAGAATTCATGTGTAATTATTTAAACCACCTGATGTCAATTAAAGAGAAACAGTATTTCTGTGATCTTCTAAGGGCAGCTGTAGTTGGGTGCAGAAGCATGGAAGTTACTAAAAGGCAAGGGTCATGCTGAAACAGGTACAAAAAGGACTAGCTAAATGGCAGTATTAAAACAAAGCTTTCACTAAGGCTGGATCCAAACTCTTGTTTTTCTCTTTTCTGCCTCCTGCTGATGAGCCTTTACTTTCAGGCCAGCACTGGGTTCCTCTGTCAGCCTTCCAAAACTTGGAGTTGCAGCATTACTAAAATTGCTTCCCCAAGGCTGACAACAAATCTTGTTGAGACCCAAACAGCAAGTTGATATTAGCTATTTGTAAATCATCTCCTACAGGAATGATACCTTACTCCTTGTACCAGGTGAAAGGTCTTGTTCTTTTAAGGGCACATTTGCTGCTTGGTTTTGTGTTGAAATGTATTTATTGGTCCATTCTTTTAATATGCTGTGTTTTTCCTGCAATAAATCTTTACTCCAAGTCTAGTCTTACGTTCACTGGCTCATTCTGGTGCTTTTTTCTATGGTTTATTTGCAGATGTTCCAGGTGATCCAGCCTGAAAGGAGAGTCCTGTATATCCAAGCAAATAATTGTGTGGAGGCCAAGGACTGGATTGATATCCTCACCAAAGTTAGCCAGTGCAACAAGAAGCGCCTCACTGTCTACCATCCCTCGGCCTATCTCAATGGCCACTGGCTTTGCTGTAAGGCCACTGCAGATAACACCCCTGGCTGCACACCCTGCACAGGGTAAGGGTTTTCATGTGCCATCGGTGTAGCTACTGCCACGGGTACATGTCTCTCTGCAGGGTGACTTGCAGGTGCACAGTTAACCAAGATTTGCCAAGTGTGCAGGTGTTCAAAGGCCATCTGTTGGTGTTCCTGCTTCTGCATGTCTTGGTCAAAATGTTGACTTTTTAGAGTTAGAGATGATGATAGGAGTTGACTGTGGAATTAAAAAAACTTTGGTTTTGATCATCTGTCATTAATGAAAATGTCTGAAATCCCTTCAATATCCTGTTTGTAATTCCTGAAGCACTTATCTGCTGATGGATTTAATTCTAAACTGATCTTTTCAGGGGGCTACTCATGCTCTCCCTTAAATGAAGATGGACTGTCTGGTTTGTAGGAAGCAATTTTCATCTAAACTGAAGGAAGTGACAAGACTGTAGTCTTGTTAGACTCAGAGTGTAAGACCTGGGTAGTTGGAAGTTCAGTGCTTTGGCTCCTCCATCTGGTTGTAGCTGACTAATTCCCCAAAATGTCTGCATAGTGATACAATATTCTCTTTCAAGTCAGTGAAGGGATGTTGGATAAATAGAGGCATAAAGAAGTTTGAGCTTTTCTTCTTTTGGGAAAAAGTGGAAGGTTTTGAGTGCTCTTACACACAATCTCTTGGCTTTCATGAGAACTCACTTTTACTTTGTTTTCCTTGTTAAGTGCTTTATGTGCCATAATACACTGTTTAGCATATAACTTACCTCTCTTCCTGATGCCTTACAGAGGCCTGCCAGCAAATATACAACTGGATATAGATGGAGATAGAGAAACTGAACGCATCTACTCTCTTTTCAACCTATATATGCCAAAATTGGAGAAAATGCAAGGTGAGGATTGAAGATCGTTGCATCTCCAATTCACTTATCAAAGCAAAAATACCTGTGAAAAGTTGGATG
Source organism: Illadopsis cleaveri (assembly GCA_013399915.1). Lineage (NCBI taxonomy): Eukaryota > Metazoa > Chordata > Aves > Passeriformes > Timaliidae > Illadopsis > Illadopsis cleaveri. The sequence continues at coordinate 761,380 of VXBB01010841.1, forward strand.
GCCTGGCTCCACAGCCTTGCAAATCATATCCTAGAACACAGTGGCCTTTATTCCACTTGTTTCCCCTTATGCTGTCTTGAGGCAGTTGTATTATTTTTGGTGTAGTCTCATGGTCTGTATAAAGTTCTTTGTGTAATAACAGTTGTTTGAAATAGGTCTTAACCACATCATCCTAAAATAGCGTAGGCACAGAGCGTTGCTTGGATGCTCTGAATTGACAAACCAGAGCCAGCACAGAACCAGTGGTTTACTGATCCTGACAAGAAACACCAGGAAAGTTGAGGTTTCAGTGGAATATGGTTTTGTGTTACCAGAAATCACGTGCACGCACATACCCTGATTTAGATCCTAAGAACAGGCTGGGTACAAATGGTTTCTTTGGAAAGGCTCTTTTGGAATTACCCATCGGGGATGACCTGTGGATGCCTTTGAAATGTTGAAAAGTGGAGTTTTGGCTGGGAAACTTTCAGCAGCCAAAGGAAGCAGAGATGTGGTGGAAAGGATAAAAGAAAGAAGAGACAGCAGAGGAAGTTGGTACTAGCAGACATGCCAAGAGAAGTATCCGGTGTACGCAGTGCCAGACTCGAAATCCCAGTTTAGCACAGGGAGTGGCGGGGAAGCCTTCACTGTGGCACTGGTCTTTAAATAGGACTTTATTTTATAACATGAGATAAGCCAGTAGTGTCAAACACACAGGCTGGAAAGCACTTTAATCTGTTCCTGGCTGCTGTGCAATTGCAAACTCAAGATCCTCACCACTTCCGAGCTGTCTGAACTGGTGCCCAGCTTTCCCCTGTTCCGAGTCCTCGCTGCCAGAGGCAGCATCGAGTTTCGGTGTTGGGGAAAAGGACGCAGGTCTGGCACAGACAGTGCAGCAAGGGGAAGGGAATTTGAAAGCTGAGACTGGGACAGCAGTAAAGCTAGAAGGAGGGACAAAGTAAAATATTTCTCTTTCTACTTTTTTCCCCTTCTAATACACTCCGCTATAGTGCAGGAGTAGATCACATGGGAAATATGTTGTGGATGTTCATGTGTAGTCAGTGTCCAGATCTCTCAGTCAGGAAGGCTCCCTAGTAAGATCAGAAGGTATAGAAGTATCACTTGCCCCTTTGGATATGTCAGAAAGCAGGCAGCCAGGCAGTAGTTATGGCATATTCTGCTTATGCTTATTGTATGAATCTTAGGGGTAATACGGCAAAACATGACTACTTCAGCCTGTAATGTTTTCAAATTCAGCCTGTACTTGCTGCCTGGGGATGGAACTTGTCCCAAAAAGTGAATACTTGACTTTGTGCAGGCCAACCCTACAGCACAGTGGAAGAAGCAGGCCTGTGTAAGAGTTTCCAGAATGTGTGCATGGGGTGCAGATAGTGGCATTTGAGATTACAGCATTGCCTGTGCAGCAAAGGACAGCTTCCCACCAAGCCAGGAGCAGCTGCCAGGCTAGCTACCCTTTCTGTACAAGATGAGGAGGAGGGAATGGGTATGGGACAGCCTCTGTGCCTCCCAACAGCCCAGCAAAAGGACAGGGAACTTCTGCTGTTGATGTCAGCCACAGTACTGTGGTGGTCATACAGAAGCAAACCAAGAAACTGTATGAACCCCAGACTGAATTTTTTTCGTCTGCTTGTCTTACTTTCCCCGCCCCTGCCTGCTACCTATTCCTGTATTTATTTTTTTTTTCTCCAGAGGCCTGTGGGAGTAAATCTGTGTATGATGGACCTGAAGAGGAAGAGTATTCTACATTCATCATTGATGACCCTAAGGAGACGTATAAAACACTAAAGCTGATCATTGAAGGTGTTGGAACTTTAGAGCAGGAACACGCTCAGTATAAGAGGGATAAATTTAAGAAGACAAAGTATGGAAGCCAGTAAGTACAATGGGTTGTACAAACAGGGGAATACTCCTGGAAGATAGCATTTTCCTTGCTTATGCTCTGATTTTCACTGTGTTTTGTCCAAAATAGGTCCTGCAAATACATACAGAGTAGCACTGTGACTTAGGATTTATGTCACAATATTTTAAAGTACTGAAAGGAATTTTTAATGCAGTTTCATTCATAAAATTTAAATGTGGGTTTGTTACACTGTTGGTTTTAAATTTTGAACCCATGCTCGTGAGCTGAGCAATTAATAGCAGCAGATACATGTGTTTACCAGCTTGTCTTGGAGTGTTGGTTTAAAAATGGAAAGAGTGGCTGACACAGCCACATGACTGTATTTTGTGTACACATAAAGCGTTCTGCATGTGGCTGACAAAAAAGAGGATCAATTCAGTCAGTTCTAGCTCAAGTAAAATGCAGTATTACCATCACAATTACAACTTTGAAAATCAAATTTAGAGAAGATGTTCTCATGTGTTCCACTTTCTGTTCTGATCTTTCCATGTCCTGATAGAAAGCTCTATGTATAATACTGGCTTTTCCTTTTCTTTTAGAGAACATCCCATTGGTGACAAGAGCTTCCAGACATACATCAGGCAGCAGTCAGAGATCTCAGCACATTCCATATGAAGTGCAAAGGAAATCACAGGACAGTGCTGAAGGGTTGATTAGTGATACTAAATAGCAAAACAAAAGGGAAGCCACACATGTAGCAAAATGTATGGATAAGTGTCAAGCTTACAAACTTTGAGACTTGGTAAACGTATTCTCTTTTCAAGAAACTGTTATAATAGTTGCTATGCACTTTATTCATCTGGCTATTGACAGATGATAAAACCCTGCCTTCTAGGCAGTTATCATGTGTATTTTTAAATTTGCTTTGGTTTCTTGGAATCTAGTGATCAGTTCAATGATCAAGGTGTGTGGACTTCATCTTGACAACTCCCATGCAATTCCTTGTGTTTTGGAAACCAAGCAGGCTGCTAATATGCAGCATTTTCTAGAATGGTTGTTTGTTACTGTTTTTTGTTTCTTATTAATGTATATTATGCCAGGCCCCTGCGTGCTCTCTTAGGAAAAGCTTAGTAACACTTTACTTTTAATGCCTGCATTTAGAAAAGAAGCAGAGAAAAATCCCTCTGGCATAATCATCTACATTGTAGCTTGTATTCTGAGCAGGCCAAGGAGCAAGCCTTTTGTTTTTACAGCAGTGTAGTTTTTGCTAACTGTGCACAGTTTTTAATAGAAATTCAAATCTGAATGGTACTCTTGATATTTTTGAGATACAAAGTCATTTCTCCAGGCACATTCAGCAGACTTTGGATTTGAAGATACAATCTCTGCAGTGTGATAAAACTGACTCTCATAAATATGAGTAAGAAAGAAATGAACTCATGTCAAAGCTACGTGTCTCTCTTACACAGTCCAGTGAATGGTAATCTTTGAAAGTCTGCCAAAGGCAAGGTAAGTTTATTTTGATGACCTTCTATCACCAGAGTGAGAAGGACAAATAGAATATGAATCTGGCAGCTAAGACATGCTGATTCCCAGGCACAAAAGCCATCAAGATGGATCTTCTCTGAAAGGATGTTTATGCACTGGAGTCCATGCTATCCTAGTACCACTTGCTTTTCTGGAAAATAGATTTCTACTTTTCCAAAAATGTTTTTAAATACTTTTTAAAAGAGACTTGTTAAATGATATTTAGTATATTAACATACATAATGATAACTTGTTAATACTATGAGCGTAGTAAAAATGGAATGAGCTGTATATCTCACTAATACCAACAAAAGGAGAGGATTAAAGATCTTCTAAATATTCAATGCATATTTATGTATGCTGTTTAGTTGTACACCATAATTTTTCTCTGTGTAAGGGTCTGATATACAAACATCTAGTTTTGATGGCTTGGAAGCCTGCATGATGGACTTTAGGCCTCTGTGGGGTAGAAGCTAGTACAGGTTTTAAGCTGAGTTGGATCAGAAAGCATTGATCAGTTTAATGTGAAAATGTCTGTGTCTTTGCTTCAGGTGTTAAAGAATAATTCTTAACTGTGTCCTCATTGCATCTGACATGATTTAAGATGGCTAAAGTACTTGGAATGCCTCTGTTTGTTAGTGATGTTCTTAGGAATTAAGTTTTGGTTTTGTTCGAATATATAGTAGACCACCTTCTAGTAGATGATAAATGATCTTTTATTCATCTTCACCCAGCGGACTGGGGAAAGGGAAGTAATGAAACATTGCAAAGATGCATTTAGGACTCCAAGCTTTTAGCTGCCATGAACTGCAATTTTTAACATGTATTTGTAACTTAATATTGTTTATAAAATACTAATGACCTGTAATGTGTGTTCTACTTGCCAATTAAAAGAAATGGTTTATTTCTGAAAACTGTGTCTGTGTTTGGAGTCTTTTTAAATTCACAGTGGCCACCAGCATGCCTCTTGGCACAGCATCTGCTCGGAGTGGGGCCATGGATGGAGATCCTTGTGAGTGTAACCTGCCAAATCCCATCCTCACTCCTCTTCCCATCCCCACACACCCCTTTTCTTGTCAGCGTTGCACCCATGGGAGTCTGCAGGGAACCAGACTGCACATCTGGGCCAGCCATAAACTACCTTAGCAAAGAAGGCTTGCTCAGCTAGGTCAGCATCTTGAACTGGTTCCTTGTGTTACTGCACAGTAACTGAGCTGAGACCATGTTGAAGGGACAGGAGGAATGAGCTGAGCCCGCAGCACCCTGCATGCCTATGGATTGGCTCACAGACCTATGGAACCATCACCCTTCTGATTAGGACCTGTTCTGTGGCAAGACCTTGGACTTGCTGAGGTTCCTGCTAGTCATACTCCTGGAGCTTACCAGTCCTCTCTGGGTAATTGTTCAAGGAACTCTGGCTCTGAGATGTGTGACAAGCTGCACGCACTGTTCTCTTGGGGAGTGTTTCCAGGGGGACTGGGCCATGGCCCCCCAGGATGGAAAGCTGCTGGCTGGCATTCAGGGTGTGCTCACTCAGCTTATGTTGAAGGTAACTCCCACTGCTGCAGTAAGTGTCTCTCACCAGAACCCAGGTGTGTTCTTCCGAGAAGCTTGTGGGGACGAGCTGCTGCAGGCGCGCTCCAGCTGAGTGACAGTAGTGGTTTAACAGATAAACCACATCCAGGAACAAAAACCAAACTGATGGTGGAAGACACATCACCAGTGCCCTGGTGAAGATGAACTTAACCACAATTGTGTAAATGTGGGGTTTTGCTGCGGAACTGTAAGCCTTGTTTTGAAAACAAAATTTTACATAAAATGAGGTAGGAAACTGACACAAGATTTATTAGAAATGAGAAGAGTTAAATGCAAAATTACTGTAACACCATTTCCAGCTCTATCTCTTTCACTCAGTCTCATCTGGTGTATACAATAATTTTCTTCTCCTGTTAACATAGCTTAAGTCAATAGGAAGTCTTTGAAATCTGCTTTTCTTACAGCATAACATTGTGTGTTTGGTGAGGGAGCTGTGTTAAAACTGGGCTTCCAGTTAGCCTCTATCTCCTGTCTGTCTGCAGCATATGTTTCTGATGCTATCTTCAGAAACACTCAGAAATCCTGCCCACAAAAGAAATAGCTTGATTGGGAAACTTGAGACAACATCCCTTGTGTCTGGAATGAAGAAAATAGCAAAAAATAAAAAAGCATAGGCATAAGTAAGCATATCAGGTGAGTTTTCTCTGCTCTGTCCGAGGCTGAAACGCAACAAATTTATTTTCGTAGGAAACACAATTAGAAGCTGGGCTGTTCTCTCCTGGACTCCTACTGCCAAAGAAGTTCCCTGTGCCTATTTTCTCCCTTGCTGAAGCAATGTGCTAGGGCAGGACTGATGTGACAGGACCCAGATATGTAAGGCAGCTGGCTGTATGAATCAGCTGTCTGAGACACCTGAACTTCTGTGTGATTCCCATCTTCTTTCTGCAGTAGTCTGTTCCACCTTTTTAAAGGTCTGTGCGAGAAGCTCACCTGGATAGCAGGAGAACGTGTGAACCCTGCCAGCCCCCATTACCAGGTCCAGGAGATGGGTGCTGCAGGAGGAATATGGTGTAAGCACTGGCAGTGGGTGGTGCTTGGAGATAAAGAACAGCATCTTCCCAGGAGCCACCTTCGGTGGATGTATTGCAGCCAGGCTAGCAGGGCAGACTTGAAGACAGCATTTCCTTCTGGCTCTTGGGCTACTGTAATTAAACAGTAAATAAATTATTCCAAAGCTCAAGTGAGTGCTGAGGAACAGAGGAAGTTTTAAGACAGAAACACCATATTCTTATATGGATAAATTCTGGATATGAATTCTTTTTCTGTGAAAGAAAAGATTCCAAAGAGTCATCATGAACCTATTGTCCTGGATTTCTAATATAAAACAGGATCCTAGGAGATTAATCTTGAGGATAGAAACCAGCTCTCCTAACTTGGGAACAAATTACACATGCCCTTTCCATTTCAATCCTTATTTTTCTTCTGCTACTCCCTTTGAGCCGCTCTGATTTACCTGAAAATTTAACATCATTGGGTTTACTGGTTTAGTGCAAAGCTGTTACTTTCAACCACAAAATTACCTGGTGTTAGGTTTGCCTACAAAAATACTGTGGAGGTCTTGATGAAACAAAAGGCTCACTAGCAGCCTGGGCTAGGTGTAAGAAGGGTTGAAATGGTGAAGATAGAAATTGGCTTTTTACCAGTTTGAAAATATTGCTATGCTGAATCTTAACCAAAAGCATGCCCTAGATGACATCAGTCTGGTTAGTGTTGAGAGCAAATTCTCTCTGCAAGTGTGGGGTCTGTGTGGTGTCTGAGTTACCTTACTAAATTCATTAATCATCTTCAACTTCTGTCACAGTTGCACTGTTCTCTCCTAAAGCTGTCGAAAGGAAGTATACTTTTTATTGTTTACTTGAAGCCATAACAAAAGTACTAGCTAGTTATGGGCTCTTACAGGCAAATGAGTTAAGTTTTGATAGAGATGACAGCAGTGCACAGGATTGCCATCATGTACCAAAGGCATGAATTTGTAAATTTAATTGACTAAGAAAGATACTTTGGATAAATGCAGCTGTTTGTTTCTCTGGGGGTAGAAACTAAAACTGTGATCATGTTTGTGTAGAGATATCTGATGATGGGAATACAAGTGAATTTTATGAATTAAAGGTGAAGAAAGAAATGCTTGATGAAAATACAGTGAACAAAAAAAAAAGCGAGGGCTACCCTGAAATGCCTTGTGTTTTGCTTTCTTTGGCAAGTTTCTGTGCATTTCTGCTCAGCTAGAATTCCTACTTCTCATTCTCTATAGAAGCTATATTTTTGGCAGCCATGAAGCCTATGACTAGAGAGGATCACAGCTGAGAAAAGCAACTTTAAAAATAGACTCATCTGTGGTGTCTAGAGATGCAAATGCTTTGCCCCCTGCTGCGCTGCAGTGTTGTGAGAACAACTCTGTGCTATGTCTCCTCTTGTGGTAAAGCCCCCTTAAAGAGATTCTGCTGCCTGCCCTGGCTGGGGTCCTGCATCCCATTAATAGCACTGATGAAAATGAATAAGTGAAATAATTGGGAGTTGTTAGGAGGAGATTTTGGAAAAACCTGGAGTGTCTACCTAACCAGGTTTACAGCAGTCTCATAAACACTTGCATCAGCACAGCTGATGAGATGAGAACAAGCCCCCCAGAGAGCTTTACCAGCAGAGAGAATGTGATAGCTGCTCTGGCACCCTCCCCACCAGCCCTTTGCTGCCTTGAGTTGGCATGGTGAAGACTGTGAGAAGGGAGGCTAGTTTTCCCACGAGAGATCTGGGCCTGAATCTCCTTTGTTTGAATATTGTCATTCTTTTTCATTTTGGAGAAGTCCCCTTGGTATAATTTCTGTCAAAGATGCAGGAAGAGGGAACAGTAAGCAAAAAGCCCTCATAGAGAGTAGTTTGTAGAGCCTTCTGAGAGGACTTAGCACTGAGTCTCACCAAAGAGTAGCTGGTGCCCAAACTATTTTTGTGTCTGAGATGGCTGATGCTTTTGCTTTATTTGGAAGTTGTGACTACAGGAGAGGGAATGAAGTTACTAGCAGGCCTGGGCAGATAGTATCAGTCTCATTAAGAGGAGAAAGGTGTGAAAATCCTCATGGGGAGGCAGAATCCATCTTCCTGGGCTGGATGTGCTCTGGTGTTTTAAGGGCCTGCTCAGCTCTTGTGGTGGGACCTGACAGACTAAATGTAAAGGAAGAGCCAGGAGGCCATGGGCAGCCTAAAGGAGAAAAATCAGAACTGGTATTGCCCACTGGGCTCCCAAAACTGAATGATGCTCTCTTAATTGAGCTGTCCAGCAATTAATTTTCTCTGCATGTTTCTCCTGCCTAAGCAATTGCTGCTGTGAAGGAGAGCTGTGGTTTTCTGTTGTGTTCCTTCAGAGCTGAAAACCCTATGAGCCACCATGCAGCCACATGTGCATGGACCACCTGCAGCTGCCTGGGGCTAGCAAGGAGGAGAGTGGGGCACTTTCCTGGCTCCCTGCGTATGGATGCTGCAGGACAGGGCTGCTGGGAGTCTCCCCAGGCTCTGCAGGCAAGGTTAGCACAACTTCTTTTGCCTTCCTTCCTTGACCCTGCCCCTCCAAAACTACTGCAGTTTCTTCTCACCTGGTGCCTGGACAGTCTGTCTGGAGACAGACCCTTTTTGCCAGCACCTTCCTCTTGTCCCAAGTGCAGGCCCAGCCTGTTGCCCCTTCTGATGTCTCAGATCTTGTGTTCACCATTGCCCTAGTCCTGTCATCACTAATCACCACAAGACTCAGTGTGGAAGGGACCTCTAGGGGACCCCTCATCCCACCTGCCCCTCAGATCAGGTCTTTTGACTGCTCCTAATAGTACCTTTGTCTTTGAGACAGCACCACTGTCTTCACTCAGACAAGGAGGTCACTTGGGCAGTGATACAGTGCTGTAGTGGAGGAAGAACAAAGCTGGTGAGCTCTCTGGGAAGTTTTATTCTTCCCTTACAATAATCTCAGTGGTGCTTAGAGGTAATGGGATGCAAAGAGAGGTATTTCCATGCCACAGGCAACTATGCCAGCATCCTTGCCTGTAAAATTTCACTCATCTGAGTATTTGTGCATGGCAGGGGCTAAATGTTCAAAACCAGACATTAGGGGCTTTGAAATGGCATAAACCAGAAGTGAATTTTCTTTTGCAGGGGATGGAGGATGATGTTCTGCTGAATATGTTCATACACAACTCTGACAGCACTGTTAGAGTGTTACTTAACCAGGCAATCCCAAATCTCTTGTGATATCTGTGAGAAGCAAGATTTGTATTTAAATTAATTCAATAAGACAAAGAAAGTAGCATCTGCCTCTCAGTTGCAGATGTCCGCCATGTAGATCCTGGCATTTCAATAAGTAACTGATCCTCCAATAGTCAGGGGAAAGAGAGAGGCCTCTCTAAAGTGTGATTCACAACACTTTTTAGAATGTCTATTTTAGGATGAAATTAATAAAACTTTAAAATTTTTCAGTTCCATTCTGTAGACTGCAAAGAACCTGGCATGATATCTTACAGTACAGACACCTGAAGCTGGTGAGATGAAGCACAGCCAGGGTGACAGGAGGGAATCCCAGCTGCTGTGATGTGCGTTGTCACTCTTTACTCACCTGCCTTGTGCAACCGGTGATTTTCTTGCAAGCCCTGGATGTCCTCACAGGTTTTTCCCTCCTGCCTTTGGTGCCACAGGGACGGCTGAGGCCACTAGATGGGGATGCAGGATCTCCTGCAGGATCCGTCCCACAGCCCCAGGGTACTGCTCAGGGTGTGCTGTCCAGCGGTGATCCCGAGCAGGAGAAACTCGGGAGTGCTTTCCTGGGACACCCGCACTGGCTCTGTGCATTGCTGGCTCGGTTGGTGCCACACACGGACCCAGGTGGGATGTGAGCCCATCATGGGTTCCCACTGACTCGCCAGAACATGGTCTGAGGGTTTCAACTGGGTTTTTTTTCCTGTGGTGGGGCAGGACCACACCTGCTCAGGTACAAGCTGGGGCTGCTCCAACAGCCCCTGATGCAGCAGGAAACTGCCAGGACCCAGTGCAGCCTCCCAGACAAACTTGGACAGGCAGAATCCGAGGTTGGTTCAAGCCTTGCATGGTGAGTCTACAGTGCTTTCAGTTGTGTACTGGATGCCAGATAAAACAATATTCCTGCTTGGAAGAGGGCAGCCAGATGAGAAAGGTAAATCCCTCCTGCTTCAGCACAAGGAGAGTGGCAATTCTCATGTGGTAACACTTAGTTCCTGAGCACCAGAGCAGCAATGAATTTCCTGGTCATTGTTTTCAGTTTACTTTGTACTTCTTGTATTGTATGTGTGGGATATTGTTCTCATTTTTAACAATCTCTGGTCCCCTGATTTGCTGTTCTGTCCTCTTTTCCAAAGCGCAAAGGGAAACACACTTGACTGGGTGAGCTGTGCATCCTTATTTTTCAATTCACGCTGGGAAATGACTGTGTATTTAAGTCTCCGGTGCCACAAGTGATTCCTGTGGTGAGGATCAGAGAGCAACAGGTGGCCCTGTGGTCATTTCTGGGGTGGCTCAGAAGAAATCCCAAGGCCAGAGGGCCTTACACCATTGATACAGTACATCCACATGCACATTACCATCACATCCACATTAGAGCTGGCCCAAAGGATTTATGTTCTGAAAAAAGAAAATACAAACAGTGTGAATACTGGCATTCCTAAATTTGGAACTGGGTGTATCATGCTATTGTTTTTGCAAGCACTAGCAGAACAAGAATACTACTATATTTGATCAATTTTATGAGTCCTGATTCTTGTGAGACTTCTTTAGACCTCCTCAGTTGACCAAGAACAACTCTCAAGTGCTTCTTTAAGACAGAGAAAGCATCCTTTGTGCCTTACTGTTTTGTTTGCAGGGATCAGGTGGGGTTATCCAGCAGTGTGGACTCCTTAGTAGGAGCTGCTGGCAAACCACCTCTGCTTCTGTGCTGGTGTCCAGGCACCAGAGAAGCTGGGCTGCCTCCCAGGCTGGACAAGGCAGGAGAGAGAAGGAACAGTGCTAAACAAGCACCCATGTCTTGGGAGCTGCTCAAACTTGGTTTGGGGAGGGACTTGGAACTCAGCTGAAAAGGGGAGAAATTTTCTCCACAGCTTTCTTTCATGTCCCCTCCTGAGCATCACACATTCAGACCTCTTCCCTGGCACACCTTAATCAAGCCATGACCTCCACATCCCCTGCTGCTGTCACAGACCTCCCATGGCATGGGGGATGGCTGCTGGCAGCTCTCCTGGAAGTAGCAGATCCTGCTCCCTGCAGGCTACCAGCCATCCCTGGCAGGACTGTGTGAGCCCAGGGGGTTTGCCGGAGTCATGCCCAGCTGGCACTGGGGAGGCTGTAACATGTGGCCATGGAGCACCTCTCCAGGGCACATCCTGGAAGAGGAAGCATAAATCACACTGGCTGTGTGGCTTTCTCCCAGTGCTCTGCACAGATCAGCTGATCTCTTTTTGTTTGCTCTGTGTTTTTTCCCTGGGACGCATGTGACACGTGACCTGCAGAGATCCCTTCTTAAGAAATGTTTGCCTGAGATGTGAGCCAAAGCTTGGACCTGGGAGTAGAGCACTTCTCAGCCAGCTCCTCCTCTGCAACACCCCCAAATGTCAATGTTTTGTGCCTTTCCCCTGGGCAGACATGGGGGCAGGGCTGGCAGAACCTGCCTGCTGGTGACCCAGGATGCTTTCAGCTACATTTGCCAGAGACTGGATATTTTGTGCACTGGTTAGCTGAGATGTCTGTCTCCAGACGCTGGAGTATCTCATTCTTGGCTGTGAGGGTTGACATGGACCAGCTGAGAAGCAGATGCTAGTTAAAACAGAAAAACAGAGTTTCAGTCTGGTTTTCCATATGTTCAAGTCACCTCATACAGAGGATTTGCATCCATTATATAGTGCTGTGGTTGGTGCAGGGTGAGGCTATGATCTCTACTGCTTATTTCTAAAGGGCTATGCTGAAGCCGTGCTCATTTTCCTTCAATGTGTGGCTTTGTGTTTAGGTGAGTATCTGCTCTCACCCCATTTGCTACTTAAATTCCTGCTGCTGGTCTGTCTCATGCCCATTTTCAATCATCTAAATTTTACCTTCTTCTTTCACCGTGGTTATTGCTTTTGTAGTACAAAATACAGTTTCGGTGGGAAAGGCTGGGGGCAGAGCACAAAATTAGGTTCATCTTGCACCAGTGAGGTGGGTTTGGCTCAGGCTGCTCTTCTCAGAGTGACACTGTGGCAAATACAAAAACCTATGAGAGAAGAAACCAGTGTTAGATACAATATTCCTTTTCCCTGCGACCTGTTTGTTTCTCTTATAACAGACACAAGTGAGATGATGCTGGAAGATTTACACTGAGCAAAAAGTGAAGAGGCCACTTCCCACTGATAAGAGCTGTGTGCTACCCTGTGTTTGTTCAGAGGCTGGGGAGGGCACTACTGGGCTAAAACCTAGCAGAAACATTTTCCAGCACGGAGAGGCTCTCTGCAATTTGCAACTGAAAATGAAGAAAAGGGTGAATGAAGAGCAAATTCAGCTATGAGGAACCTGCTGGAGGTTAAATATCTGCCTTTGCTGCCCTCCAGGGGATGCTGGCTTGGTGCGTGAGTGAGAGAGGTGTTGCATGCTCTAGGTAAACTTTTGCTTTAAACATTCAGCATAATGGTCTAGGTAAACCACCTCTTCCTGGTGCAGAGAGCCACACAGCCAAAAACTCATTATCCAGATATCCAGTCTGCTTTATGATAGCTGGGCTGTCTGGCAGTCTAGCACTCACTAGCAGAGGACTTCCCCTGTCTCACTCAGTAGAGATCTGAAAATTGCTCTGGGAGATGTTTTTGGTACAGTGAATGTATGAAGCACTTATATCAGCCCAAGTCACAAACACTTTCTCTTGTTAAATGGGTTTATAAGCTATACCCTCAGGGTTCTGAATTTTCAGCAAACAAAACAAGACTTGGATTCAGTTGTGAGGCCTTGGTGGATTATGCTTCACCCTGAGTAACAGCTCCAGCATCCCACTGTCTCCTCTCCCCTAAGCCATTCTCTGGACTGAAGGCTTTTGGAGGCACAGGGGGATTGTATGTGTATTCTCTTCACTGCATACAACAGATTTCACCTCACAGTATCCCTGAGGGCTGCTAGTGGTGTTTCCCTGGTTGGGCCCTGTGTCAATCCCAAGCACTCGCTCCTGAGCATGATGTGTTTCTGCTGTGGTAGAGGAGAAGCAGAAATGATCTGTCAGTGCCTGTACAGCTCCTGACCCCAAGAAGCAGCTTCTGGAGCAAGTCCAGGAGACATGACTTCAAAAGCCCCTGAGAAACTCTGGAGTCAGGCGAGGTAAGTCACAAGAGATGGTCATTATTCGGTTCCCTTGAAACAGAGGAGCTGAGCATCCTGCTCAGATTTCCGTGATGAGAGGAAGGCCAGTGCAGTCTTAGATCCCTTCAAATCCTACCAAAACTAAGAGCTGGCATCTTAACCTAAAAGAAAAAAAAAAAAAAAAAGGCAGCTCAAAGCACTGCTAAGCACAGGACAGCAGTTCCCAAACTTCTCTGTTGCCTATGCCAATTTTTTGCTGGGAGCCACTGGCCTTACAAATCCTCTGGATAATGTGAGCTTGCATCTGTAAATCTCTGAGGTAGAAGGTGCAAAAATAGTCAGACTCCACTGCCATTACTGTTAACCTAAATTCAGTAGAGACAGATGCAGGAGAATTGCATGCTGGGGGGGTGTGGAGGTGCCCCTGTCACATTCAGAAACGCTCACTTGCTGCCACAGATAGGTCTGTGCTTGGAACCTACCAACAGCACTACTGGAGCTGTGGCAGTATCTTACCTAGAGGACTGCTTTTCAGCAAGATATTCAGAGGATTAGCAGAACCTGAAGTGTGAGATTTCTGTCTGTCAGCTGGCCCTTCAGGGACGGGCCTCTGAAGACGCCATGTTTGTTGACTACTAGAATTATGAAAGAAATGAGAAATCTGCCTTCCTCCAAAACCTCCCAGAAAACCTTCATGGTCAGGCTGCCAGAGGGCTGAAGAGCCTGAGCAGTGCTGATCCCTGAGGGTGGCCACTTAGTCTTCAGTGGTGCAGAGCTGTCTGCTGCACAGCTGCTCCAGCTCAGACTGAGGCATCCAAAATATATTCCAAGGTCACTATCGTTTTCCTTCCTGTAGGACTTGCCTCCACGTCAGCAGCCCTGTGGTGTTTGTTGGAACTACAGATAATTTTCCATCTTATAAAGCACAGGGTTTGCTGCAGCATAGTGAGTAGGCTGGGTAAAATCTCCCACGTACTCCATGTTTCTCTTGTAACATTTTCCCCTCTCTGCCCTGCCTCCATCAATGGGGCTGACATGTTTTCTTCCAAGTTACCAGCAGACATCTGCCGTCAACTTTCCATTGTCATGGAAAGTCCTGCTGTATTCCTCAAAAGCACAATACTTTCTCTTGCTGCAACCAAATCAATCACTGAAAAAAAAAAGTGTATCAGATACATTATCAGCAAATATTGGGCAATTCTTGTATTGCCCCTGGCAATACAACTTACAGGAAAGTAAATATCATTGGATATCAGTACATTCTGTGTCCCTATAAGCTCTGGAAAGCATAATTCCCTTTTCCTGACGTAAATGCCATTTGAGACTGAAGAATTTAATCTGATGTTCATGCAGCCTCCTTGAAAGGCTAAGGGTAGTGCTTCCTTGATTGCCATTGAGTGGGACCCATCAACTGTGCAGCTGCAGATGGAAATAGCTTTTCATAGATAATCTTTCTTTTTCTATTCTTTTCGCTGAGATCATTTTTGCTGTAGGAAATTGTTGTGGTGCAAAATCAGGGTTTTCTAAAGTTCTGTATTTTTTTGTTATCTGTTTTGTAATATGTTGTTCAGAGCAATGGGCCTGCAGCAAGGCATCTCTGCAAGCTGGGTTATTTCACTGTTCTGACCAATGGATTTTCTTGGCAAGGGTACATAAAAACAATGCAGAGAGCTGTCTTGGAGGAAAGTGGGTGTCCTGTAGGCCATGATCTGATGTTTTCCAGACAATATCTGGCAGCAAAGTGCACTCTTCTCCAATTCTTCAATGTCTTCAAGAGGTGGATAATATAATCAAATATAGGTGTCCAAGAATAGATTTGACTTGTCTGTTTCTATCTATCTTTTCATGTACTTAACACAAAAACCACCAGTAGGAGTTCAAATTGAGTTTGCCACTCAAACCTGTAAATATTTTTTTGGAACTCCTACTTTGCAGTTTGCAGTCTGAGAATGTCCCAATGTCCCACTCTCTCTGCTCATCCCTGGGGAGCTGTGTGGTGGGGCTGGCTGAGGGTAGCCCTGGTCAGCTGAGAGCCTGGCTGAGTCTGCATTCACCAACTCTCGCCAGGGGCCCAGAGACATTTTGGTAAAGGACATGATATGAGCATAGTCAACAAAATGCTGATTTTCATGCAAGGAATTGGAAGGATCATAAAGGGGGGGAAATGGCCAAGAGAGGTTGGCATGCCCTGACTCATCACTAAATTAGCACAGTGGTAAAACTAATCTCTTGAGATAGTCAATGTAAAATGTCAGCGGAAACACTGCTTGTAAAATTGAGGCAGGTTAATTTGGGGCTTAGCTGTGACTAGCTCAATGGTGCTACCTCATGGCCAGAGAGAAAACTACTTCACCCTTCTATTTCTTTTTAAATTTTTAGTTTATACTGTAAGTGACAGACTTGCCACTGGAGTCTCTTACTGCTGGACAAATTTTCCAAGTACATCCAAGTATCCAGCTGCATACATGGGGATTTTTTTTATTTTGGTGGAGGTGGAGCGCAGATTTAAAAGTTGCAAGGTTCACAGAGTACTTCTGTTGAATATAAAGTTTCTGTTTGTCCTTCTCCTGTTACCTAGCAGTGTTGTACCCATCTCAGACAGGGAGCTCTTTGGCACAGGGCAGCTCCTGAACTCTCTTGCCCAGCTCCCTGCAGAGGAGGCCACAGTGGTGCAGCCACCACAGCTGGCTGGTATTGCAGCTGGCCCCTACACACACCATGCCCTATCTTGGGAAAGATAAAGGTAGGAACAAGCCAAAAAGAATCTGCTCAAGGCCTCTAAAAATGTTGCCAATGGAAGCCTGATTCTTTTGGGGTTTTTGTTCTTTCTCCTCACTGGATTTCTTCTTTTCAATGCTAGCTTGAAAAGATCAAGCACCAAAGCATACTAGAAATGACTCATGATTTGGAAAATTGGTCTGGCATGGGAACCCCTCATTCCCTTTCACCACCTTGTTTCCAGCCCTGACACAGAGTATTTCTCTGCTGCTAAAAAAAACAGAACTGGGGACCCACCATGAGGCTGCTGGCTGTTACCTGCCCCATGTCAGGCAGGTTTAAGCCATTTGCTTTCATGCTGTATCACACCCACCCTGGGTCTCTTCTGAACCACAGGTGGTACCTCCTGGACCCAAAGACACGTTTGTGTTTTGCTGTCTCCCTTTGGTGCAAAGGGTCAGAAATACCGTGAGGCCTCACAGTGCAGCCCCCAGCAGGTGCTTTATAGCTGGACCAAAGGTGGGAGGGAGTGTGTCCCCACAGTCAGTGCTTTTATGAGCTAACTCCAGTTGCTGCAAGATGATTCAAAGCCTCTATCAGATGGAGGGCAAAGCCTGCAGAGCTTAGCTTGATGTGGTTCTATGTTGACTGAGGCTGGGCCCACAGCTCCTCTGGGACCAGCACCAGCTCTTCTTCATCAAATCAGCCACTGGGCCAAGAAAGCTTCTCTGTAGGGTAGCAGACAGAGTGATAGTTGCCCAGTTTGTGCACCAGAAGTTAGCTCTGTCTGCCAAAAGCTCCTCCAGTGGTTCTGAAAAAAGTTAGAGGTATATTGCAAAATGAGCCTCATATACACCATATTGGACCTGATAAGACGCAAGATTTTGGGGTCCCAGTGACAGAGACACATCAGGTGTTTGTAAGAGGAAAAGTCACCCTCTGGGGAAATTTGTGTTGGGACCACTGTAACTGGTGTCTTCCTGCTGCTTTCCTGTGGAGATGCAGAACTCACCCCTTGTTAGCTGAACTGACCTGGAGTGCAACCCTACTGAGGGACAGAGCCAAGCTTCCATGCATAACAAAGTGTTTGCAGCTCTTTATTTAGCATGAGGTTTTGTTTACCAGCAGACAGGAGCTGGATGGAAGAGCCACAACTTTGTGTCAGCAGTGCCACCATCCTTGGAACTGAGCTGGAGAGCTGTCCTCCTCAGATGGACTCTGATTTTAATATTGACCAGTCTTCAGACTTACATGAAAAACACACAGTACTTCACATCTTGCACTGGCACTAAAGGCACTCTGTCTTCCTGAGCTTCCCTCTCAGCAGAGGCACAGGGCAGGAGATTGTGTGGATGAGAACAGGTCTGCAGACAAGGCTCTAACCTGGTTGAAATTCGTTGCTTTTGGCAATTGGTAAGTGAATGTTCGTGTCTGATCAGAGCTTCACGGTGTATCCTGAAAGCAGCAGTCTGCCCTGGAGATGTTTTCCCTAAGATGGGGGCTGCTGGAGGAGCATCACTGGAAGGGAGGATCTGTGAGGGCTAAGGAAGAATCACCTACCCCTCAGCTGAACACAAATGAATGCTTAGTCAGCTGAGGAGGGCTCCTCCCCTCTGGTTTGGGACCTTGAAGAAGCATTCAGTGAGTTACAGGAAGATTTACACAATGTCCCAGCACAGCCTGCTTCCTGGCTGTGGGGACACAGGGTTTCCAAGAATCCCCTGAGCTCATGTGAGAGGCACCAAGCTGCTGCCTGGCAGGAGAGATGCTGGCTCTGCACATTCACTCAGCCGCTGAGATGGAGGAGCTCAGCCAAAGTACTTTTTTGGCACATTTTTCTTTCAGAAAACATTGAGAAATAGAAACTTAAGCTGGCAAGTTTGTCACTAGAAAACCCCATGGAAGAGGCTTGGTGTTGCTCCTGTGGGAGCTCTTGACTGACGTGAGGTGTAGAAAGTTCCAGTCTTTGGACAGGTTTAGTGTTAGCTTGCCTTCTTTTCTGTGGTGCTGATGCAGAGAGACACGGTAATTGTACTGCTTTTGCATAAGTGCAAAATTCTGGCAGCCTCAGCTTAAGAAAATAAAACAAAGTTTAGATTGCAAAATATGATCCAGTTGTTCTTGGTATTAAAAAAAATACTCAAGACTCTCAATTTGAGACCGGCCTTTCCCTTTTCACCAATTTATCTGCTTTTATGTGCTTATAGCTGCTGAAACAATAGGGAGAACAAGGAATACGAAAGCTGATTAACCATAGAAGTGAGTATAACACTCACTTCTATGAGTGTTATAGAAGTTAGACAGTTGAACAGTTTCTCCAGTATCACTGCACTTTGTCATAAATCTGGGTCCCCGAGGACCCCTGATTGAAGAATGCACACAGAGAGCATTTAGCATGACTCTGTGTGAAAGCCAGTTGTTTGGATATGCAAATAGCACTTTATCCCACTGTTTGCCAGTGGCATACCTATTCCAACTGACAGTCAAAACAAGCAAGATGTAGTAATCCATGCAAAAAAAAAAAGCCCACAGGACAAACTACACAGGATAAGCAACCAGAAATACAAACCATGTGTTGTCTGACTTCTAAACAACTGTTTATGTCAGAGTGGATTCCCTGGTTTATTTACTCCCATGAACAATAGCCTGTCTTTTCTTAATGTCTTTCAGGAACCCTTTATAAGCAGTAATCACCCTCCAGACAGGACCCACAGTGCAGAATAAGAGTTTTCCACCTGTCTGAGCTAAAAATCCCATTTTTTCAAGAATGTTCCAGTTTCAATATGTAACAACAACCTCCAAAAACCAAACAATAACCCCCAAACCAACAACAAACAAACAAACAAGATGTTTTAAATATTTCTCCTGTTTTCCTTTCAGAAAATCAGAAAAACCTGGGGTCCTAAGTTAGGGGCATGACCAGTGGAGCCAGGCTGCGTGAGTGAGCCCCTGGAGATTACAGATTGCTCCCATTATATTTGCTGTCTCTGCTGGGATGAGTTTGTGTGTGATGCTGCCCTGGGACAGCCCTCAATGGATCCCACTTGCTCAAGCCCATGGTGCTGTGGGCATGTTTTCTCACAGTCACAACATGTGATGCTAGTTTGTGCTAGACCAGCAGGAGTTTGCTGTTTTGGATAAGAATCCGTAGGTGACAGTCCTACTTTTCTCTTTTGAAGTTTTACATCAGCAAGACTTCCTTTCCAAGCAGCTGTTGGTAGGACAACTCTCTGAGGAGCTGCTCCCTGCAATCTTGCATGAGAAAAACCCTTCTGAGAACCTCCAGCTTGCTCTGCAGGAGCACCACACCAGCTGTGGTTGAGGCATGCTCCTGTTAGCATCAGATGGGACATGCTGCAGTGTGACTTTTTCTTACCCTGTCTGCTGCACTTCACAGGTCTGATGGTGTTGGACATGTTTCCCCAGCTCATGTCTCATGTCCCCTGCTCATTGCAGATACTAAAAATCAGAGCAAATTTCACAGCCTTAGTCTCTGAAATGCTGCACTCCCATCACCAAACTCAGACATTAACTCCAAGCAGGGATTATACCTCAGTGGGAAATGCAGCTTCAAACCAGTTCCAAGAAACTAATATGTTCCACACAGAGGAGCTTCCCTCTGGGTTAGGAAGTTAGTGGTGACAGTAGCAAAGACTCCACATTATCCACACCCCATTGACTCACTGAGCTGGTTTCCTTCAGGGTCACTGCAGGGAAGCTGCAGCCTGCCAGAGGGTCAGTGTTGAGCTTTTGTCTGTGCAAGGTCCTCAGAGGTGTCAGGTGGGAGCCCTCAGCATATCTGCATATTTTTATATGCACATCAATGAAAGGAACACTGAAAATAAGGTCATGTTTGACTGCAGCATGTAAATGCATTTGTATCTTCAGCAGTTGTCTTGAGAGAGGCCATTAATCCTCAGCAGATTTTACCAGGAGGAATTACTCTCCTGTGAAACATTTTGGTCTTCAGGCCATGTTACCAGATGCACTACTGAGCCAAATTCCCTCCATACCTGTGGGCTGGCGGCTGCTGTGGGCTGTGTTCCCCTGCATTCACATGGGGTTTGGGTCATTTG
Source organism: Illadopsis cleaveri (assembly GCA_013399915.1). Lineage (NCBI taxonomy): Eukaryota > Metazoa > Chordata > Aves > Passeriformes > Timaliidae > Illadopsis > Illadopsis cleaveri. The sequence goes on from VXBB01010841.1 coordinate 781,453, forward strand.
GTAGACTTCAAGTTTGAGCCCTTTTTAAAAAAATATGCAACATAGGTAATTTCCTCTGTACTACAATAAGAAAGTGCCACTTAGGAAATGTCCTTTCAAATCCATATTTTTGATGGTATCATCAGTTTTGTTTCCCTTTTTAGTTTCATTTATACTTGCTACAGCTTTTTTTTTTTTTTT
>VXBB01010841.1:781654-813007 GCA_013399915.1 Illadopsis cleaveri
TTAAAATCGTGTCCAACAGAAACAGGCAGCCCTCCAGGTTAGGGTGAGATGCTATTAGAAAGCACCCATGTTAACTGTGCACCATTCCCTTAGTGCCATACATTGATAACCATCCTACCTTAAAACACTTAGTCGATTATCAGATACAACTCAAGGGATCAGCCTGAGAAAGTCACCTGTAGAAAGTGCTTTTTACCATGTGCGTCATATATGTGGCACCATCACTTGATCCCTCTCGATGACCAGGTGAATTGGTGCCATATGGTGCCATATGGATGTAAAAAACAAAAAAAAAGTTTTAGTCAATATAAGTGTTCTCCTTCTCCTGACATGAAAGCTGTACCTGGTGCATATTCTGGTCTAGGCTGGAGAAAGCCCAAAAGGAAGAGAAGCCTCTCTGTCCCACTGGTCCTATGCCACACACCACCATCTCTCTCCTTTTATCACCTCAGGCTTGGTTTGTGTTTAGACTTAGTTCAGCAAAAAAGTGATCCTTTGTCAGGAAAGGCTTTTCTCTCTGTCATGCTCCTCATGAACCATCTCGTCTGATTTGCCTGCTTCTTGAGCAGATAGCAAAGCCTGTGTGCAGGGTGCTGCAGGAAGACACTGCTTAAAACTGTAGGAAAACAAAGTTCATAGAGTGCTTTAAGCTGCATATGTCAGCTGATTATTTTTGCAGAACACAGTGTTATTTCCTCCTAAGGACTGAATCTGCTTTTCTTAGTCTTTTCTTGTGTTATTTGTGCTTTGTTGCATTGTATCCTTGCTGTTCTTCAGCCTCTTCTCTTAGGCTCATTGAGCCCCTCTTGACAAAGAAAGCAGGTTTGTGACAACAAGTATTTATTTGCAACACCCCGATAAATGTGGTTTTCTAATATCTACACTGGTTGTGGGAGGAGAGGAAAAACGAATACCTATGGGGTGAAATCATGGTTTGGTGGAAGGCAGTGGCAGCATTCCCATCGGCTTCACTATGGCCAGAATTTCACAACAGAAGGGCTTGGGAATCCAAATACCTTCACTGCCTCCTCTAACTGCCTGCCTCCATGCTGAACCAGGAGCCCACAGAAACACCTCTCAGCTGCTGCCTCCCTACTGTTTTATCACAAAAGAGATTATTTAGGAACAGGGGACTGCCCAGGCCCAGGTGCTGCACAGCTGCAGGGTAGGGCTGACACCCATGCTCCTTGTCTGGCAGGTCCTCTGTGTGGACCCACCTGCAGAATCACCTTTAGCTGTGCAGGACACTGTGGCCCTTACTGTTAGAGAGTGGCTTTAGTGGGAAACTGAAACTCAGGAGTGGCCTCAGTACCTAAATCAGGCCCACTTTGTCCCATCCTTTCTTTCCATGCTTTTTTCAGCAGATGTTTTCTTGAAGCAGCCTCAGAGCACTAAGACATGGTGATGTAAGTGAGGGCTTACGTGGCTCTCTCCACTGGAAAGCATGAGATTAAACACTGTAAGCCTGTGGCCAAAGCAAGCTACGCTGTCCTCTGGGATTGATCCTGCCCTTGTTGAAGTCAAAGAGAACTTTGTCTGATTTTGCTAACTGTTGTGAATTGTTATCTGAAGTCAGGATTTCAACTTTTTATCATCATGCTCTAAGGATGGCAAGATGGGTCACAAACCACCATTCAGATCTTACTGTTAATGACTCTACCAGCCTGAACCTTGTCTACTCAATGAACATGGAAAGCAGAGATTTGTGTATAACCATCTCACCCCACTGGCTGATATCAAAGTGGGAATAACATGGGAAAGAAGCTGCTCACAGGGAAGGTACCCAACTAGTTTGCAGAGTTTGGTGTTTTTCTCATCTTTGCTATTTTCCAGAGACGAAGCATAATGACTTGCATGTGCTCATGCCCAGGACTTCAATTTCTGTACAGAAAATTGTATAGAAAATGCGATGCAGACATTTACTCCTCTCCTTTAATCTTGCTGAAAATTATCTCATCTATGCTCCTTCAACCTCAGATGCTGATGGGCCTGATCCAAAAACCACAGTGGGATGATTCCATTTGATTTCATTTTGACAAAGGCTCCTAGCATGTAACTTCCTTGGAAAGGCCCTGTAGCAATCCATCATTTTATCTGAGTGAGGTTATCCCACAGGGCACCCTGGGCTAGTGGCCCATGCTGGGCAGGACCTGAAAGTAGAGCTGTTCCTGAGACAGAACCTCCTATATAGTACTTCTGCTTGTGGATATTTAATTCATTTGCTCATGTTTTGGCAGTGCTGCAAAAAATGTCCTGTCCTTTGAAACGTCAAGGTGTGTAGTGCACAAATGATAAATCAGTAATCTAAGTTGAGACATGTCATGAGAGAGGCTTGTCTGCAATTGCCTCCTGGCAAACTTTTATATTAATTTCTTTTAACATCTCTTTCATTGCTCTTTACAGAGTTCAGAAAAATGCATGTGAACAGAGGAAGGTGTTGTCTTCAACAGCTTCAAAATTCATGTTATTTCTGTGTGCTGGGAAAGCTTATCATGAAAAGCTAAGTGCTAGCAGCAGATACCTGCTTTCCTTGAATTTGATGTTGCTTGGAAACATTTTGTGGCTTCAAACCTAAGGCCTAGAAGGCTGTCAAAAGAAAGATAACCCTCTGAGTAGGTTATTTATGAGATTCACACTCTGGGGGAAGGGCACGGGGAACAGAGCTTGAAATGACAAAGGCATCAGGCTATGTTTTCCTTGACTCATCCCCAGCTCTTCTGTCTCTGGTCCATAAAGGAGCCCCTGCACCCCGGAAAGTCCAAAGGTGGTTCTTTCAGTGTGGCTATGGGCAGCAGGAGACACATGTGTGTGTGTCATGTGCGTGTGTCCTTCCACCCCAGCAGCACCTGGGTTTGTCTCTGTGTGCCCAGCTCTGCCTCCCATGCTGCTGTGGTACCAGCCTCACCTACCACCTTGCTTCCCGGGCTCCTGGCAGCTGGTTTCAGTATCCACCCAAGCAGCAGGCACACCCTGGAAGATGCCACCCACCCCACACCTCCCACCCATTCCCAGCTGGCAGCAGTGGCAGTGCTCACGGGAAACATTGCTGCTCACACACATGGCCAAGTGCACTTTGGGATGACAGTAATTTCATTTTGTTATTTGTAAATACAGCTGCTCACTGCTCGGGACCTCCAAGGTTGCTACCCCAAATCTCAAGAAGAACCAGACATCAGGGGGAGTGGGTAACCTACCAATGAGGTGTGTTCAACCCTGAACTGACATGAATAAAAGCAGGCAGTTGCCGGATGCCTCTTTCCTGGTGGATCAGTGCTCATGGCAAATAAACACGGCACAGGTGAAGGAACAAGCATCCAGACCTAACAAAAGAGGGTGTTTCCTGACAGAAACACAGCTCAGGCTCAGCAGATACATTCTGATTTTCTGTTTCTGTGGTTACTGACAAAGTTTCTTCGCATGATCACATCAGGGCAAGCAAGTCTTTCCAGGAAGGGTTTCATGAGAAAAAACTTTGGCTCCTGAAAGAGGGAAGGCTGCTTGGGTTCTACATCCCCTGGGATAGAAAGGTTTTTATGTATGGGACTTCAGATCAAAATTGCTGCTTTCCACTCCACTTTGCAGTTCAGTCTGTCAGGGATCTACCTGATCTTGGGCTTTTCTGGCTGTGGAAGGAAAACCTTGAGCACAAAGAGCATTTGAGTACAAGATAGTTTCCAAAAGTCTCCTACAGGAGGATAAGCCAAACTGGAAAACTGCAATGTAATCTTCTGTTGACTCTCACACAAGCTCAGCACTGCTTGGGCTACAGCTTTTAATTTGTCCCATTTTGCTTATTATTCCTGAAAAATAAAACTAAGCATTCTAAGAGAGTTTTAAAATAGCTCAAGTGTGACTCAAATCCTGCAAAAATATGTAATTTTAAGCTTAGAGAAAGTGTTTTATCCTTAGTTTGCCCTGCAACGTTCAAATCCACAAAATGAGGTGCTATTCACATCCCTCTTGATGGTGACTCACCACCCCTTAACCTCCCTATGCTGGGCACAGAAGCAGATCCAGGTTTCCATGGGTGGAAGCAGGGACCAGCATTTGGTATCTTCAGTGTCTGTGTGGCAGCCAAAGAGAAAGCATGAAGCAAGCCATTTGCACTTGCATCTCCAGTTGAGGGATGCTGAGGGTGGTGAGGAACAGGCAGCTTACTCAGAAGGGCATGAGTGGCAGCAGGGCATGGATAAGGCATATTCCCCAGCCTTGTGCTGCCCACTGACATTTTTCATCAATTTTGGGCAGCCCTGGCTCTCCATGGACATGCACGGCTGTTGAGATATGGTTTTTTTTGTCTCAGTAGCTTTACTTTGTATCCCTCCTTTTCTCAGTCCCCTAGAAGGAATTGTGCTCATGTCTTTATTCACTTCTCTTTCATTTTTTGAGTGTAATTCTTTCTTTCCTCTTCCTCCTGTACACAAATAAACCCTTTCTTTGCTGCAGCAGTGTTCAGTGCTGGCTCTTGGCTGCAGTTCATCACAGTGTCACACAGACCCTAAGAACCAGGTGCCAGCACCTGTTCTACAGATGTGGGGCCAGGTGTGTGGCTTGAGCACACCCTGGTGAGCCTTCATGATGCACTTCTGCCACAACTTCTCTTTCTCTCTGTATAGAATCTTTGTGATGACAAAAGGAGGCATCTTCATGCCTCCCCTAGTCCCCAGCCATTTGAACACTTCCTTTACACCCACATGCCAGTTGTGGAGTTACAAGCCTTGATGCTGGCACTGAAGAAAGGGGAACATCCCATATGGTCAGAGGTAAAGGAGCAGAGGGAGAGCTGTGTTTTGGTTCCATGTGGACCTAGCCCTGGCGGGGCAGCCCAGGTCAGGACAGAGCTACAGCTCTTGAAATGCCTCAGATAGTCACAGCTGCTCCTTCCCCAGCACCCCACTCACATGGATATCATGGGTGATAAGGTGGACATTGACATCATGAGTAAATCTGGATGGACTCAGGACTGCATGGACAACCTCTCTCCACAGCACCCCACCAAATCCCTTGGCTGCCTTAGACCAAGCCTTTGCAGTTAGGGTGTAGTTACTTTAAACTGGGACATCTTCAGTCCACTGGTGCAAGGTTGGATGCAGTGCTTATTTCAGAAACAGAAACACATTTAAAGAGCTATGACTCTTTTCCCTCCCAAGTGAGTTATCACTGTTCAGAATAGCTGTGAGAAGGGGAGCTGTAAACATCCCCCAAACAGCCTGACACAAGTCAGCCACAGGAACACAGAGAAAATCACTGTGATGCTCTGGTTAGCAAACGTGGCTAATCATTCTCGTATTTTTCCTCCAGGCATGGACAGCTCAGAGATTGCCATAAAGACTCTGTTTTACAGTTTCCCTGAAGGGTAATTAGCAGCAATAAAAATATTTTCAAAATTGCTGGCTGGTTAATAGTGTGCACAACACAGGAGAGCCCTGATCATCGGCTAATGATGAGGCATGAAATGCCTCCAAACCAGTAAGCAGTCCAAAACAAAAGCCTGTGTTTTGCTTCTCCATCATACAGCAGCAGCAATCTGGGACACACAGGGGAGGTGTTGTTTCAGACAGGAAGTAACATAAAACCCAAATATTGTTTTTAACCACTATCCAAGTAAAAGAAAAAGAAATCTCTATTGTGGCAACTGAATTCATAACTGTTCTCCTGTGCAGGGATGGCTGGAGCCATCAGGAGGCATCATTTTGCACCTTCACTTGCTTCAGGAGATTTGCAGTGGGAAGAAACTCAGTGTGATGGTGTTTTACGGATCAAGCTCATGTCCTCTCCTGAACCCCTTAACTGCCTCTTTGTGTTCAAATTTCAAAGTGTTCCTGCTCACCTTACAGGTTCCTTCAGTGAGCCAGGAAGGAAAGGATTGAAAGGGATGAGATGGAGGATATGCCATGGGTTTACAGATTGCAAAGCTCCCAGGCAACCTACAGCTCCACACTTGTGCTGCTCAGGGCTTAACTGCCTTCAGCCCTTGGGGACAGCAAGTCCTTCCTTCCAAACTGACCAAAAGAAAGAGCAAATGAAAACAATACAGCATGAACATGAGCTGTAAAGTAACCAGGGACCTGGGGATGCCAGAAATGAACGTGCAAGAATCAAGAAACAGAGCAAGTGGTAAACCCACCCAAGATCCAGGTATGCCCTGCTCATTGCCCTTTCCTGTGATTTTGAGCCTTGCACCTGACAAAGAAAGCTTTGAAATTGCTTTCCACATTTTGCAGACTGCACGTTATCTCTATCAATCTGACATTGACTGTGGCATGCAAAGGTTGTCACTGATAGTGAAATAAAATGCTTTATTTTGAAAGAGTTACACCATGACCTTCTCACTTTAATATTGTTTTAAAGTACAAAAGGTTTTTAAATAGCTATATTAGCAGTTTTACATGAACAATATGTTAGTATTGGTTACTTGGGAGTTTGTAGGCTGGTCAGTCCTACATCCTCTGGAATCTAAGTCCATTTGAGGAAACATTGGAACATCATGTAATGTTATGCTAAAGACCTTTTGCTCTGAATACTCCTTTAATGTGATGTTCTTCACATCTGTTAGTATCATACATAAATGAGAAAAAAAAATCATAAATAAGTTGCGAATTTTCTGAGATTAGAAAATATTTGTCCATAAAATCATCATCAAAATTATCCTCCTTCCACTAACAAGTATCTAATTGTAAAACTGACTTCTGGAATGGCTGAGAAAGGTATTGTGACTCTTTTAATAATATAATATGTATAAAAACAGTCTTGTGACCTTGCATTTGTTCTGTATGAATAAAATCTTCATATTAATTCCTGACATTAATTTTTAAAAGGGCACTTATTTTTAACCTAATCTATTAATAGTATTCAATATTAAACTACCCCCAAAGACTGCAAAATGATAGAGGACATTTTTTTTCAGTACAGAATCAATGCCTAAATAATTTTCACATGAGTGTTCTGGGTGAAAATGAATTTCTGCAAGCAAATTATTTAGAAAAATGGTCTAAGTTATTTGGCCTACATGTCAAGATAGAATTCAAGTTGTCGAGTACTTTGAGAGCTTTAATGGATTTCTGGTTGACATTAAATGCAAAACATGAAATGGGTTGTGAGTGGAAGTGAGTGGAAGCAGTTTTGATCACTGATTGCAAGGTTGCCACATTTCTTTGGCTCATTATTGGCAAGATTTACTTCTACAGAGACATTTATGGCAGCAGAGCAAATCTTGCTTTACTGAGCTGATACCAGGCTCTCTGGCTGTAGTAAATATATCCCACTTGTTTGGGGGTTGAAATGTTTCCAGCTCTACCCTTTCCTGGCACTGGAAGGTGCTGGTTATGACATTGGAGAGAAAGAGCTTTCCCTTGGACTACCAAGATTGTGCCTACCCCTCTCTTTTGCACAGTGCATACCACAGAAGATGCAAGCTTATGGGGTTATGTGGCAAGGATATTTGGAATTTAAGGACTCTGAGGAGCCCTAGGCCACCAGGCAGCTTTGGACACTCAAAGAGAAGCGTGGTCAGAGCTCTCCCTCCCTCCTCTCTGCTGCTCTCCAGCCAACCATGCACATACAGGGCTGATGTAGTGTGGAAGAGCACTTGGGAAATCAAACATCTGTTTGATGAGGAATCAAAACATAATAAATGGAGGCGGGTCAAGAAGAGAACACCCTGCTATCAACTACAAATCACCGCCAAAGCTCTACAATGGCTGGTATGCTCATACAGAGAGAAAGTAGTTTGTACTTGGCAGTGTCAGAGCTTGGAAGCTATGAGATGGCAGCCTGTTTTTCCAAAGGCTTTTCTCATTGAGGGATGCAAGCCACTCTCATAAAGCTGCAGGCCAGCTCAAAGTCCTGGGAGCCAGATCCCATTCTAATTCCCTGTGATTGTAACATGAAAGAACAAAAGGCCATATCCTACCATTGATACATTTTCAAGCCTTTTAATGGACACAGCTTAGAGACTCAGATATAGATCAATAGCAGGATATAGTCATAATGACCAAAACTGAGCTAAAAGAATGGTGTCTTCTTATTTCAAGTTTATATGACATAGCGCTAGCACATAATGGAGACCAGATTTTTCTTTTAAACAAGCTGTCAAAGTATCTGTTGCGTCCCGTTGAAGGAATGCTTGAATAGCAAATTCCAAACCTAACACTTCAGTAAATCTAGCAAATTTGTTATACTATACCACACAGAGAACTCTCTGCAGTTCTTTTCAGTTCAACTTTTGCAGATAGAATATCTGCAAAAGATATGTGGCTGAGACCACAGCTGGAGTCGTTACCAATAACATGAGCCACCTTAAAAGATGATGGGTGATGATGTTTCTCCACAGCACTCAGTAGCAACCATGCCATGTCTCTCAGTTTATGCAGGACAACATTGCTGTGATGACTTTGTGTTAGAGCTTAGTCTGCCTGTCAAGTTGCTGAGTGTTTAATCTTAATTCAGTGTGTGCATTGCTGCACAGTAAAAATTCTTCCCAAAACCAGACACAGAGGTTTCAGCTGAACAATATTTTTAGAAGTTAACTTATTCTTCTACTGGTGATTGTTAGTCCAAATAACTCATGACAGCCTAATTTCTCTTTAAACATTTTCTCCCTCAAGTCAGAGGTAACATTTCAAAATATTTGGAAGGGTGCTATTTTTTTTTCTTCCCCAAAACTCCACAAAGATGTTGTGGGTGACCACAAGAGTATCTTCCACATTCCTTTATGGTAGTACACAGGGATATGATTTATTCAAACCCATAGTGCTTTAAACACAGGCCAAGGCGAAGCGCACCAAGGCTCAGAACGGAGCCCTGGAGCATCCACCTAGACTGTTCACAAACCTGGCTCCAGAAAAAAATTTCTGCACTGTCCAAGAGTAACAGGGTATATGACAGTGCTGCTAAAAACCTAGGAGGCTAATGTGAACCAACCAGGCCATCTGGGGCTATTTAGCTGCTCTTGCTGTGTGATAACATAATTTGGCACGAAGGGCTGGAGCCTCCAGCAAAATCAGACATGACAAAATACTCTGAGCTGAGTCAGAAACAATAATGGTTCTTTTTGCTGCATATAAGCAGAAATCATTGACTTTTGCATGGCAGAGAGCAGGCCGACAGATAGGAGTGGCTGCTCAGTGGTGCCTTTTGACTACTGATCACCTTGAAGATGCTGAAAAATGGAGGCTCCTTAGGCTTTATGGCAGTGTAAACATTTACAGTGTTGATTCTTGTTCCAGAAAATGAGGACACATCTGCATCTAGAATGAGAGGGAGCTACTGAAGAAGCTGTGGCTCAGGATGGATTCCCAGGAGAAGATGGCAACCATGAAGTCACGCTGAGATGAAATACATAATATTGTAATTTTTCAGTCTTTTCCCTTTATTAAGGCTAAATATGAATTAAGAGTCCTCCAGTATTTGTCTCTGAGAGAAATAAATATTCCTCCTGCTTGCTGAGATGAGACAAACTTGGTCCTGACATGACACGCAGGAATGGGGAGTGGGAGCCCAGCTTCCATAGCTACAGATCAAGGGATGGACATCTGGAATGGGCTTTCCCCCACCAGCAGCATGGATTAACAGGAATATCAGCAGCGTTAGCAGGGATGGCACCATGTGGACCATATGCACCACATGATGCGGTCTCTGGTGTGTGAGGTGATAGTTCCTCTAAACTGGGTCTGCAGGGATGAGCTGTGCCTGAGGGAATAAAGATGTCTGAGATTACACATTGAGGTAGCCTGAGGTAAAGCTGAACATGCTTTTTACTGGGTGGCAAAAAGATAAATGCTGGGAACCTCAGAAGAAGGCAGATTGGAGCTGGACCCTTGAACATTCATCTGTGTATAGCTGGCACCTGCCACCTGGGAGGAAAAGCAAACCTAAATTTCCTTTAAGGTACTGCTGCTCTAACACTTTGTGAATGCTCCCTGTAAACACTGCCCCAAAACTGCTGTTGTTTAAGGATAATTTTTACAGTAGGCGTAAACGTAGGTGAATTCAGGACATCTTGTGACTACAGCAGAGAACTGCTACTCAGAAGAGGCATAGAACCTGCCTCAGGCTCTCTGTAGTTTGTTTCTCACCACTTGTGAGGCTTCCAACCTCCCGTTCACCCGGGGCTAGGGGCAATGCTCTGGTTTGGTAACATTTTTTACCCTTGATCTGTGGGACACAGATGACCTGCAGTGCACGACATTGATGCCTCAGGCCATTTTGGTTTTGGTGGGTGTTTTGCAGCTGACATCCTCATGTTGCAGAGTCCCAGGCATGCTCAGGCTGAACTGTGCAAAACGTCAAGCAATGACCTCAGCTTTGTGACTTCAGAGTGCTTGGTGATGCTGGAGGGGAAAACAAGAGTGTGTGATTCTGTGACTGCTGAGACAGATGTACTCCTGTTGCCACAGTTTGCTTTTGAATTTGAAGAGTTAGTGAGAAATTTAGCCATCCTGGAAAGTTATAAAAAGAGCAAAAGAAGTCCCAGAAAATAACCCAAGCTGATTCTGGAAGCAGAAGAGTCAACAAAATCTATTTTCACGTGTTTGTTTTTTGTTTTTTCTTTTGTGACCTTTTGCATCCTATTGCTATAACTCCAGGTACTGTTCCACCCTCTGCACTTGCTTTTCTTTCACTTAGTTTTATTTTTATGGCTATGCTTACTGCCTATCCCATGTACAGATGAATTCATAAATCATTATTAAAAAAACCAAAACACCAGAAAGCCTGAGATGAGGGAAAACAGCTAGAACTCGAAACCTAAGGAATATCACTATGTCTTTCCCAGGACTCCAGGCCTCTTCCCAGTTCCTTCCTATTTCACCTGCAGCTACTTGTGCAACCCTGCCAGCTGTGCTGCCTGACACCATGCACACACATGCTGGTGTCAGCAACATGGGCTGGTAAGGGTGGAGCTCTCTGGATTTGTTCTCACAAAAGCAGGATTCAGAGGATGGTTCTTCTCAGCTAAAGTGACAAGGGCAATGTATCAGAGCCAAGGATCACTGAAGAACTTGGGTCACATTTGTGCTGCTTAAGGCTCTCTAGGTCAGGTTCATGCCGCATAGTGCTGTGCAGGACAGTCCAGAACACAGCTAAACATGAAGTGTGCACGCAGTACAAGGCTCTAGCTGACCCCCTGCCCTTTTTCCTTGAGTAGAATAGCTAGGAAGATCCCAAAGTGAGAAGCTAAAACTGGAAGATCCTGTTGGGGAGGGGGCAGGGCAGAGGGAGAAGGAATAGGTGTTGGTGCTTATAGAGTATTTAAGAGCATGGGTGTCTTCCTATCTGAGAGCAGAGGTAAAAGCAAAATGAGATTTATCCACTGAAGTATGAAAGTTTCTCTGTGTGTTTTATTTGTGTGCATATCTTTTTCTTCAAATGGAATTTGGACAGCGTTTTGCATTGAATGATTTCCAGGAAGTCTTGTTCTTCATCCTCATGGAATTTTTAAGGAGATATTTGCCCAGGCTGTCCACATGAGCATGTCTTGTAATGTTGATCCCTCAGAGAACAATCATGGATGAAATTGCAAAAAAATGTTGTGCAACACTGTTTTTCTGAATTAGGAGTTTGGAAATAACAAATATACTGGAATTTGGTTTCAGTCCATTCTCTTTTTTTATTTGACCTCCTATCAAAAAGAAATAATATAATCTTCTTCTGGAATAGGAGTTGTGTCAGCCAATATATTGGTACATCTGTGAAATGCACAGGCTTACTTCAAAACAACACTTTCTTTTGGAAAGGAAATTGCACTGAATTTTTCTGAAGTCATTGGCCAACCATGCAATGACAGGATGGGAATTTGTCCTTCTTTTTGACAGATCACTGTAGTCCTCAATCAACTGAAGCCCTTTCAGCATGCTCCCCTTAGTAGTTCTGTGGGTTACAGCACCCCTAACCTTCTGCTCCAGCAAAGCCAGCCCTCTATCCCAGCTCCCAGAGAACTTCTTTTCACATCCTCTTTAACCACTGAGAGCCCTGTATGTCCACCAGCCCCTTCCCTTCACAGTGCTCACACAAGAACTGTGCTCTCCACCAGTCCTGGGACCCTTTGGGAACCAATCTTCATCCCACCCACCTCTTCCCACATTTGGAATCAGATCTGCTGCTGCCACCATGAACTCCAGAGCCTGTGTGGCCCATGGCCATAGACAGACACTCTGTGGGCCGGAGAATCTGCCCTGCCTGCCTCTATCTCAGCTGCATCCTCTGTCTGCAGCTCCTGCAGTCTTCTCCTCACTTCCAGGTTTGCTAAGAGCAGAAGGGGAAGACAAGGAAAAGGGAGTACAGCCAAAGAGTCTGCTGCTTCACCTTCTCCTTGCCGGCATCTTACGGCCTCCACATCCACACAAGCCTCCATTGTGCACCTGCTAGCACTGGTGAACTCAACAACAATTCCCATCTTGGACAGCTTGACAACCTCACCATCCTCTCAGGCACCCTTCACCACAGCCAAACACACACCAGTCCCCTCAGATCTGCTTAAAACATCTGCTCTGCATTCCCCTTTTCCCACTGGCAGAACAAAACTTTGGAGCTATGCTTCATCCTCCCTTGCCTCTTGCCTCAGAGGAAGCTTGCTCCCCCAAGTCAAAAAGCAGGATGAAACACATCTCTGGGTTGTCCAGACCATCACAGGGGGATTCCTTGCTTGTCTACAAGGATGTGCAGGCAGTCATTGCTGGGATTTTTCAGGAATGCCTATTGAGACAGAGGAGGCCTGAAAAGGAGGTGGGAAGATTATGTCTACACAAGCAATTGATCATGGTATTTGGCTTGCTGATTTTGTGATTGTAGTCCTAAAGGCCAGCCGGACTCTGTACTGGGGTTTTTAAAAGCTCATAGAGGCCGCATTTATCCTACTGATTTTTTTCCAATTCTCAGTTTGCTTTTAAAGCATCATCAAATTATACATAAACTTTTGTGAAGTCTCTCCCTTCTCCCATTTAAAACATGCTTTCCAAACAGCACAATCTACCTCTTAGTGATTGAACTGGGAAAATGCTTGTGTTGCTAGTATTTTTTTTTTCTGTTGAATGGTGCNCTCAGGCACCCTTCACCACAGCCAAACACACACCAGTCCCCTCAGGCCTGCTTAAAACATCTCCTGCTCTGCATTCCCCTTTTCCCACTGGCAGAACAAAACTTTGGAGCTATGCTTCATCCTCCCTTGCCTCTTGCCTCAGAGGAAGCTTGCTCCCCCAAGTCAAAAAGCAGGATGAAACACATCACTGGGTTGTCCAGACCATCACAGGGGGATTCCTTGCTTGTCTACAAGGATGTGCAGGCAGTCATTGCTGGGATTTTTCAGGAATGCCTATTGAGACAGAGGAGGCCTGAAAAGGAGGTGGGAAGATTATGTCTACACAAGCAATTGATCATGGTATTTGGCTTGCTGATTTTGTGATTGTAGTCCTAAAGGCCAGCAGGACTCTGTACTGGGGTTTTTAAAAGCTCATAGAGGCCGCATTTATCCTACTGATTTTTTTCCAATTCTCAGTTTGCTTTTAAAGCATCATCAAATTATACATAAACTTTTGTGAAGTCTCTCCCTTCTCCCATTTAAAACATGCTTTCCAAACAGCACAATCTATCTCTTAGTGATTGAACTGGGAAAATGCTTGTGTTGCTAGTATTTTTTTTTTCTGTTGAATGGTGCAATAGAAATGGTGCCTGCATAAGGCAAAAATTTAACACAGTTCTGAACAGACAACCTAAATATACAACCAACATGATCACACACTCCTGCGTTCTCAGGAAAGGTAATTTCATCAACAGCCTGATCACTGAACAGGCAGAACCTGCCTATAGTTCATTACAGGCCTATTTTGAAAACACTGACAGCTTCTTGAGAAATCTGTGTGTTCACAGAAGAAAATGGAGGTGAAATAACTGAGAGAAGAAGCACAAGCTTCTATTTGCACCATTCATCCATGCTAAGCAGCCTCTTGATTTACCCAGCATATAGGAGCTGATGTAACTGCCCTGAAATCCACTATGGATGTAATTGAAACCTGCTGCAAAACTGTGCCTTTCTTACTGAGTACTTACTCACCATAACTGTGAAGTTTCAAAATTTTACCAGTGTATTCTATTGCTTGTCCTGTATAGTAAATAGAATGTTGAAAAACTGGCTTTCTCCTCAGGTTTGTTGGTTTTGTAATGATTCCAATAACTACCACATCACTCAATATCTCTTAATATGCTTGCACAGACATGAAAATTTATGAGAAATAGATGGGTTTTGAGAAAAAAATACAGCAGCAATTACTCACAGATGTGTCTTTCCATGTTCAGCTGCATGCTTTTTTATTATTATCATCTATATGCTTTTTCCAAGCTATAGGTTCCCAGAGAAACACACATTCCTTTCAACTTGGAACCATGCAAGGGTAGCAAGTCACCTAATAGGAATATATGGGTCATGGTACTACATGACTTAACTCTGATTCAATGACTTATGCTCTTTTTCAACTACTTCACCAATAGCTGCTGTTGAAGATGCCAAAATGAATACAAATTGGAAGAACATAAAAAATGGTCTTTTTCATTATGTAAATATCTATTTTAAGCTCATTTTTAAAGATATTTCCATTTGTTTTCAGAAGGAAAATGTTACATTTACTTAACTTTTGTCAACCAAAATGAATGGGCTGTATTCACTTGCTCCCAAAGGGTGTATTTGGAACTGCCATTAGTCTCATTAAAATCAGAACTAGGCTTGAAGTGACCTTCAGAATGGAGCACTGTGGTGTACAATAAAACTACAGATGAGTCTTCAGGAGATGCTAAAGGCACAAACATGTCTCAGCAATGTACCAAACTTTGCTGTTTCCTCCAATGACAATGAAAATTGTCTGAACAGTACAGAATTCCTCAAAGACTTCATAAGTTATTCTATGTATAAAAGTAGATACAAACTTTCTGTTCTTCCTTTGTAGGAAAAAGAGTGCTTAGAGTAATCTCAGACAGTCACTGTTGTCTCCTCCTGATATCATTGACATTCCATGTTGGTTTTTTTTTTAAATATGCCATAGTCACAGAGGCAAAACACAAATGACCCACAAAACTCCCAAATTTTAACCAAACAAGAATGTATAAATATAAACAGGGCTGATGAAAAATTCAATCAGTTCCATTTTTAATTACAGGGAGCCAAAAGGTCCTTTGACTCAAAATGGGCTGTATAAGTTTGAATCCCAAACATGAAATTAACCCTGACCATGCTAGTATAGCTTGTGGTAGGAAGACCTTTATTTGATGCCAGAACCTTGTTCAGTGTATATCTTTCCATGACTGACATAGCCTTTCCACTGTAAGATATTTCCATGCTACTGTACTTTTGGAGCAACAGAGAATATGGAAAAAGGAAAAATGAGTGGATGTAAACAAACTTGAAGTCTTTCAAACCACCCTGCATCCCTTAGACTTTTTCATTTTCTCCACTGCAAACCTTGATTGCCATCTCAACCCTCTGTACACTTCCCACAGATGAAGAAACAATAGCAACAACAGACCCAATTTGGGCTTCCTGCTACCACTGCGTGTGCCACTGTCAGGGCTAGGGGTGAAAGCAATCAAACTCTTGAGCATGGCAGTGCTGGCTGAGCAAGCCCAGGTGGCCTGGTCTTGAGAATTCCTGCAGACATTATAGCTGCATCCATAAAATAACTTACTGAAATTGACTGCTCAGTGTCCACATACATTTAAAGCAGAGGATACTCCGTGCCCCTCTCCTAGCTTCACAAGAGCTCTGAACTGATGTTATGAACTGAAGTGACACTGTACCTGGCAGGTGGAGCATGGTATGTATGTGGGGATGAGCTGTTTCCATGTGGGAGCAACTGCTCTATCTCCACAGAAATGGTGAATAGCTTCTTTGTTGGCTTAGTTCTTAGTTCTTAGTTCCTCTGCTCATACCCACAGAACTGTTGGTGTCCACAAGACTCAGTTTTAGATGGTACATGGACATGCCTACAAGCACACTAGGAAAAATGTCCATCTACTGTTTATCCTATCCTTTTGTCCTATTCAGATGAGTGCCACCACAGCCTATTGCAAACCTCTAACAATTCCTGTGAGGTTTGGAGCTTTTTGTACTGCAGGGGCTTATTCTAGCTTAATTTCTAGATTTAGTTAAAGAAAGAGAGAAAGAGAGAAAGAGACTGCTTAGACTAGGATTTTATGTCACTGAGACTTTTTTTTAATGAGTTTTAAGAAATTTAGGGTTAGAGGTACCTTCTGCTGATTTCACCATATTCTCCCTATCTTATTTCATTCTTATGAAATAGAAGTATTTGTTGCTGATTCAAATTTCATTAGACTGCATCTAGATTCAAGATTTGTCTGGTTTCTTTCTTTTTAATTTTTAGTTTAGAGGATTATCTGGAGGAAAATATCCAGGACCTAACTGAGAGGTTTAATTTTGCAAAGGCATTAATGTTCTTAACTCTTGTTTAGGATCTGGATCCCACTCATGGATCAGATGTTCAGCTCCACACCACAAAAGAACATAAGTAGTCTGCCTCAAATCAAGATGTAAAAATGACTTCCTAGCTTGTCTGGACTGGATCTAGTACAGAAAGCCCCATAAAATATTGCTCCACACCACTATAGACAACGTAATGAAATCCAAAGCACCAGCTTCTGACAGACACTCAGTGTTGATTGATGTCCTCCTGAATCAAGACTTTCAGCATCATGAATTAAAACTGTGGCTCTCAAGTGGCTACTGGAGAATGTATACATGCCTAAATATATATATTGTTTATGGTGTTCCCCTGGACTTACATGTAGGCTATCAAGATACAGTCTTCAATATGTCACTTTTTTTCCTTCTACATATATGGATGCTTACACATACCCTTCTTGCTGATTCTCAGCTCCAACTGAACTAAACTTAAGAAGACACAGGTAATTTTGGATGACATCCCAGGATCACTGGCAGGGAATGAGACAACTTTACAGCTCTCTGTTCAGCCTTGAGGTTACTTGGGACTTTCTGCAAAACATGTTTTTTGCCATCCACACCTGTTTGTTGTACATAGGGGTTAGCAAACACTTTTTTTGCTGCTGTGCCAGTGAATGTCCCAGTTTATGAACCAAAATATTCTGTTGGAAGAGGTTGTGTCTCACCCTGCACAATTTAACTGAAAATGTATCGTCAGGAACTGTATTTTAGCATGTCAACATACATTTCTATATGCAAAAAGGATCCAGTGGCCTGCAGATTATCAGTGAGGAAGTGATGTCCCCGTTCATGGTTTAGCCTCCAAGCAATGGGAGGGGAGGCAGTGTGCTGACACAGCCTTACCTGAGCCAGATCTGAAAGTCAACTGAGTTGTCACTGCTTCCTCACACAGAGATTTCACAACCCAGAACTTGTTCCGGACATTCAGCCAAATCTCTGCTCCTCATCCTCCAGGTATGGAGATAATGGGATGCTACCACACAAAGCCCCTGTCTCAGCCACACAAACATATTCTAGCCCTTCATCATGGAAAATCCCTTTGGTCCTTTGTACGTTATCTTGCCTGTATTAAAATTTATTCTAACAAACAGCTCTGCAGCAAAACTGCCGTACTAAGGACTGATTTATAGTGGTAATTAGCAATATTTACTGTACATATACTTTCTCTTTGAAATTTTTTTTTAAGTTCTGATTTGCTCAGAGACTTCTGGTCTGGGATGAACTGGAATTATCTAAATACTTCAGCTATGGGATTCAAGGTTAAAGGGATAAATACCTGTGAAACTACCCATTATCTGGGTAGACAATCCTTGTCACTCCTTGTTGCAGTGCAAGTTCACTCATTTGCTTTGAAGGGTTAGGATCATACTCATAGAAAGGAAGGTTTCTGGTTTCCTGTCCCTCTCTTTGCCTGTTGGGTGTGCAAAGCCATGCAGATCCCAGTGGCCAACAGTGATGGCTGATGGCAACCACCACAAGGAAACCTTGCGGAGGCCTATGAGCTCTTTTGATGAAATATTGATATTTATAACACAGACATCTGCTATGGAATAGTCCCTTTTTAACCAATGTGTAATGTATTCAGGGTGTGAATCATTTAATCCCAAACCAGGCACCTGAAGTGTCAGATGAACCGTGCTCTTAATGGTATCTGCATCCCTCTGCTTGTCATGAGGAAAGCCTGCAGTGAGTGGATCAGACACAAACATTGCTCCAGACACATCTAAAAGCAGGCAAGATGTTTGATTCCTCCTGTGCATTTCCCAGGCCATGAGATCTGGGTCACCCTGAGTCACACCCCCCAACCTTGCTCAGAGGGCTCCTCCTTTGCAGCAGACTGGGGCTCTGTGAGACCTTTTGGCTGCTGGACAGCCACTTGCTCTGTGCTTCAGGCTTCCTTCTCTGATAGAGACAATTCCAGCATAGAAAGCAGTAGCTGAGCTCTTTGAGGAATTCTTAATAATTTTATCTCCTTCCCCCTCCACCCCTACTTCCTGTCATGGTAAGCTAAAATAATTAAACACTTGGGGTTTGTTTGCATGCCTTGTTTATCCATCCTTGCTCTTGCTTCTATGTTTAACAGAGGAAATAACCCTCTATGATAATGTATCACTACATGCTGGTAACATCAGATAAGCTAAACTGGACAAAAATGTTTTACTTGGCAATTCTCCACTTTCTGTAATTTGGCCAGAGAACTCACTTTACTTCTGGAATTGTGGACACCCCAGTTACACTTGACTGTAACACAAAGAGTTTCACAGTTTTTCTTGTTAAACTCCATCTAGGACTAGGAGAACAATCCTGTCATTCCTTTCCCTGCAGTATAATTGAGCTGATAAACATCAAGCCACACACATCAAAACCCACAATGAATGTCATTTGCATTCGTTTTCTGCCTTTACAGAAAAAAAAAAAGGCAATCCGCTTATCAGCCCCCATCGGAAGCTGCACAATGCTATAGGGGGGATGCATATTAAAAGCTGAACACAGGAAAGGAAGAAGGCAGTGCCCTAGTGCACTTGGAGGGAGCCCTTTTGGGGTGGAGACAGCATTCCCAGACACAGCAGGAGGAGCTGGGTGAGCATCAGAGGAGCCCTTCAATTTACCCACAGGGAGTGGTATGGGCACACTGCAGCAAGAGAGAGAGAGAGGCAAGATCGGAGTTCAGAGATCATCACATGGGAACAGCTTGTGCTGCAGCTCCTCTGTGGTTCCCATCAGTGGGTTTCAAGCAGAGGCATCAATCTGGAGAAATCTGGGCACACAGAGAGAGAAGGATGGAGAGGGCTGTTGGAGGTTCTATGCTTCTGCCCCCCAGGCAAGTGTGTGCTGGTGCTTGGGGACGTCCAGGTTTTATCACTCCTTGCATTGCACCCAGGATGCAGCCACAGCTGCTAGTTGAGACACATGACTCACTGCCGAGGAGAATCACCTTCACCGAGGAGAATCACCTTCACCGTAGGCAGAGTCTGTATAGCTGTGTGGGATGTATGCATGTGGGGCCACACAAACCCTTGTGTTATGGGATAATACGTGCAGGATTCACACCAGTGGCATTGCCACAGGGTTTTACCTTTATGTTTGGCACCCAACACAAAGTTTTGGCCTCGTGCACTTTTCTGCCTGAAGGTTAGAGTGTGGCACTGCCCATGGGGGACATAGGACAGCAGCAATGGCGCAGGTACAGCATCTTTCCCCTTCATGTCCCACCAAGTGCCTTGAAAACACTGGGTGGCCTTGCTGCAAACCCCACCACTGCACAGCAAGGGCAGCTCCTCTGCTCATGGTACGTAACTCATTCAGCCCACACACAGTGTTTCTACTGCTTCAGGATACTGCATGTGAAATTTAGGGGGCTTCACCCCCAAAATGTGCCTTCACGTGCATTTACTGCACTTGCCCTAAGAGCTGGTGTCTGTGCAACTGAAGGGCATATTGAAGATTTCTAGTTTCAACAGAGTGGCAAGTGCTGTGGAAAGCTGAGCTTCATTTCCAGGCAGCAAATGCACCTGGCATATAGTAAGCCACACTGTTGGAATCTTCCTTGCAGCATATGTACAGAGTGAAAGCCTTAAATACACTGGAGTATTTGTTGGGTTTTTTCCCACCCTTTCCTCCCTCCCTTAAGCCAAACATTTATGCAATAAAATATTTCTAGGGCACAATATATAAACATTGCACACAATAAAAATAAGTAGGTCTAGTAAGAAAACAACTGAACTTAATTTTATAGCCAGATAACAAATTTTGGTCCATTTTATTTTGGGGCTTTTTTCCAGATATTAAGGTGTGTTTCTTGCAGTAGGTTTGACTCAGGAGTATTTTGCTTAACACCATTTTCTGAACAGAATACTTGATTTTTTTTTTCTTAGTTATAACCAATGTGTAATTTCTGGAACTTGGAATTTGGACTTCTGGTCTAATAACTTAGAAGCAAACTGTAATTATGTGCCTTTTCCTGTTGAAGCTGGTGCCAAACCATAGATGAAAGCAAAGTGATTGTAGACAAAGGGCAACAACTAGGTGACTGGGTTCCCTTTGAAGAGAGTCAATACAAGTAATCTGTGAGTAAATCTAGAGAAGAATCTGCAGCAGAGGCCAGTATCCAGTGTTAGGATGGGTCTGTATACAATATACAGTCACTCTGTATTGCATATAATGTAATGTATAAAAAATCATTAAAATTCTGAAGGAGGCTAATGTAGGAGACACAATATTCCCACCTGAGTGGATACACCACAGTATCACAAGTCCCTCCTTCATCTCCACTGCCTCACAGTATTGTCTATGAGGCGAGGGTGCACTCCTCAGGGACAAGGAATCAGCACCACAGGCTGAAGAAAGCCCCAGCCTGTGTCCTGCAGTGGGGGTGGATTTATTTGCCCCTATTCCAGTCTGTAGAAGGGGTTTCTGCCCTTTCAGACCTGCTTTGCCCCATTTATTCCATTAAAAGCAAGATGCTGCTGAGTTTTTTTTATGTACTGGACTGCCTGCACCAAAATGCACTGGTGCTGGACTGGATCTCTTGGACCATTGTTTTTCTGGTTCCAGTCCTTAAGATCCAAGAAGGGCTTTAATTATTGTAGCCTGAGTGTAATTCATTCAGGTTTTCTCAACTGCTTATTCATCTCTTCCTGTGGAAGAGCTTGCAGACCCAGCTGGCATCAATGATCACAAAACTAAATTTCTTTTTCAAGAATCAGCATTTCACTTTTGAGTTACTGCTCTGATACAAACTAAGATGAGGGCAAGATTTTCCCTCTCTCAGTTTAAATGGAAACAGTAATTTTCTTATTTTATTTGAACACTACTCTATTCCATTAATTTTTTTCTCTATTTAACATAGAAATTTTGAAATCAAGTCAAGCAGCAAAAAGAAAAGATGGTATCGTAAATCTTGGACATAAACCGCCCACCTTGGACTTTAAAAAATAAAGTCAATTCCAGTTCTTCCTGAGGTTTACCTTTGAACTTCCCTGAGACTTCTGCTTTCTAATCTGTAAACAGGAATAATACCTTCCTGTCTCAGAGGACTGTTGTAAGAATCTTAACTGATTCATGTTTGTAGGCTGTTGGGACATGGCAACACATGCATGGATATGGAGGTACATATATGTGCATGCTTGTATGCATCTATGAATGGAGGTACAGGCTGGTTTTATTTTTGTGTGCCTCCTGTTGTTTTCACAGTATCACTATCTTCCTAAAACACAAAAGATTTCTTGTAGAGAAGAGAATGTTGATACATTTACCTGAAGATCAGATTGCGCATGAATGGAACATATTTTCTTGACATAATGTTAGAAGGTTTTGATATCTGAAAAAATTAGCACAACACAGGCTCAAAACCAGCTCTCACTAGCAATATATTGTGACATTACCATATCTTTCAAAGCAATCTGTAATGGAAAAGGGAAGTCATACTTCACCTAGATATCCCTCTCCCTCCCTAAATTTCCTGGTTAAAATAACATATTTCTGAATGTCATAGTTGAACTCCAGCTCCACACACTCTTCCCCAGTGGGATGGGGGAGAGAACCAGAAGGATAGAAGTGAGAAACTCGTGGGTTGAGACAAAGACAGTTTAACAGGAAAAGCAAAAGCCACACATGCAAGCAAAGCAGAACAAGGAATTCATTCCCACTTCCCATCCACTTAATGCACTCGATACCATGGCCAGGCAGGTATCCAGTCAACCCAGGAAAGCCGAGCAACATCACGTGCAGTGGTGACTTGAGAAGATAAACATCATTAGTCCAAACATTCCTCCCTTCCTTTTTCCTCCCCCAGCTTTATATACTGGTCATGATGCCATATAGTGTGGGATATTCCCTCTGCTCTCTCAAGGTCAGCTGTCCCAGCTGTGTCCCCTCCCAACTCCTTGTGCACCCCCAGCCCCCTCACTGATGGTGTGGGGTGAGAGGCACAAAAGGCCTTGGCGCCGTGCAAGCCCTGCTCAGCAAAGGCTAAAATATCCCAAGTTAGCAACACTGTTTTAGCCATAGTGCCATACTGGCAACTCTAAAGACAATTAACTCTACTTCAGCCAAAACAGCATACGGAACTATAATTTTTTGAATTTAAACCAAAGCAGATATTCTCTTTCTGTTGCTTACAACTCTTCAAAAGAATATAAGCAGGCCCCATGACTGCCTTTGCTGTCAAACCCACATCAATGCCACCTTTTGTTCCCAGGACTTCAGAGGATGGCTCACCCCTCCTTTTCATTTGCTGCTTTGGGTTTTTGTAGGCATTCTCCTTTCCTCCAGCTTTTGAAGATGGAAACTTCACAGCAGTCAGTACAGGTTGTCCAACAACATATCTGGAAACTCCTTCTCTCAGTCATGACAGTCTTACAGTGGGATAGCCCTCTGCTCTGGCCTGACCCACACTACCATTTTTCTTTGTCTCCCACAGAGATGTTAACAGGCCTCATTCACATCTCAGTCCCTCTAAAATGGGATAGCTAGAACTTCCCTTCCAGAAGAGAAAGCAGAACACCTGTTGTAGAATTAAACCCAGACCTTTTCTATTATGATTATGATTATTATTAACAACAATAGGTAAATGTACACATTTCCATTTGGATGGAGAAATCAGCACATCAGATATTGTATTTTCCATTCAAAAGTTAAATATAAATGTTGATATTTTTATACATATATTTGCATACAGTTTCCAAAAAATGACTTTTTGTTTTCTTGGTTATGTCTATTTCTTGTGTGCCCTGTTAAAATCCCTTCTGCTATTACTTTTACCCCATCCTTTACACACCAGAGGTTACAGCACTCCACTGACAAATCTTGTTGGAACAAGAAGCTGATCAATAGAAGAGTACAGAAAACCCTCTTTCCATTTTGCAACCTGGACCTGCTAGAACTCTGCTGCAAAGACTTGTGTCGTAAACAATTTAGAGATGCCATTAAATGACTCCCATTTCATTGCATTAAACCACAAATTATAAGCTAGATTTCTATTCTGGTATTATTCAGCTCCTTCCAATGCAGTTTAACAGCTGGAAATGAGAAGGCGGCAGCTCCTTGTTACCAGGCAACTCTTCCCAACCACCAGCAGCTTGCCCCAGGGATCAGGGTTTGAGAGCTGCTCTGCAGTGACAGCTCTTCTGCCTTCTTCCAAGCAGAGCTCCCTTTAAGAGCTCAAAGCATTGGCAAGAGCTACATCTCACTAAAACTCTGGTTTTGTCTCTCACTGTCACTATACAGCTGGGAGTTTAGCCACTGACTTCTGATAAGCCAATTTTCTTTTCAATGCACAAGTAATTTTTTCAGTTATGGGGTTTATTGCTTTGAGTTAATGAGAATGATAAAGAATACAGCATGCTTTTCTTCTAAGAAGCCCTTTTCAAAGGCATCAGTGGGTATCATTACTCTCCCTCCTGCCTTGGAGAGACAGCTCCAACTCAAGCAAGGTCTCAGCAATTCCACTGGCCATCTTGGTGTTTATGGCATTCCTGGTGAGGTTTTGTAGGGTACAATGCATTGTACGGGCTTATATTTGTTCTTACCGTTTTGCTGCAATATCCTTCTCCTCTTCCTGTCACCCTTGAATTTATTTATATTTATTTTAGGCTTTATTAAACAATTACAAACCCCCTAGGACACAAGCACATGTGGAATGCATAGGAATAGAAGCCATGATGAGCTCATAGTATGTTGATATACCAATGGCCTAATAAAACACAAATCCCATCCACCAGCAATGTTTATGAAACACCTTACATCACCAATAAGTTCATTCCTACTCAGAGTATGGTTTGGGATTCAGGCTAGTTGAACTCTTGTCCTTGGTATAAGTCAGAACTGGGCTCAATCTGCTGTCACGGCTGCGTTTTCTCAACTCTTCCCCCACAGCTGTGCAGGTCATGATAATTTCTTCATCATCAGGGTGCCCCTTATTTTAACTCAGCACACTATATCTGGGTCAAGGATGTCAGAGAAAACAGAAGAAGAAACATAAGCGTCCATGTTGGTGCAATGCTTCAAAGCAAGATTCAGCTGTCTCAGCTGCAGAACATCCAGCAGGAAAGGTGATGATCCTGAAGAGAAATTGGTCCCTTGCAAGGTATTTCTCTGGTCATTCAGTTCAGCACATGGACATGGGCATGACCAGCACTTGTAGGAAAAGAAGCTTTTCTCCTTCTCCCGTCAGCATAATGCATCACTGACAGAAAACAGGGTTTGGATCCCTTCTTGAAGAGAGACATTAATCAGAGAGTCTTTTATGAAATTTCCTCTTGAGTAAATGACATATGTGAAAGATGAACAATGTTTCTTCTACATTTCTCTCAGTGCATTCAGCTCCATTTTTTACCCAAGTCTTTGTTTCTCTCTCTAATCTACATTTACTTATTGTTCTCACCCATTTCATCATCTCTAGAATTAAGCATATTTTGAAAGTTAACCCTTTTCTTCTTGAGTTAGTATATGCTAATCACACAAAAGAATTGTGCGGTATTAAGGGCACCTTTTCTCTGATTGTTTTTATTAGAAAATGTTTAATTTGAACACACCAGAGAAGAGGAATTTTATGCCATTGACATTATTAAAGACCTCTGGACGAAATTTCGCATTC
This sequence comes from Illadopsis cleaveri, assembly GCA_013399915.1. Lineage (NCBI taxonomy): Eukaryota > Metazoa > Chordata > Aves > Passeriformes > Timaliidae > Illadopsis > Illadopsis cleaveri. The sequence goes on from VXBB01010841.1 coordinate 806,713, forward strand.
TCACACAGAAATATTGGCCCGATCTAAACAAAGGCACATGTTTGTGTAGCTCCACGGAGGACTTATATTTGTAAGAGGTGAAAGTAGTTTTTCATATTTATCCCTGAATCTGAAAATACCCTGAACCTAAGCATGGCTTCTAATTGCATTTAGTTGTAGTTTCTCATCCTTCTGACATTCTTTTTCATCACTACTTTCATTCTACATCAATGTGTGTCTTTGTATGAGGTTTCACATATGCATTAGTAACGTTTTTCAGTGGAGCTGTGTGACTATCCAGCATCATAGTGAGTGCCTGGAAATGTTCTTAGAAGGCTTGCATCCCATTTTTGTTACCTTACAACTTTCACTTCTCATCATCACAAATACATTACAATTTTAATTTGTTTTGATTTGCTTTACAGCCAGGCATTAAATGAAGCTGATGTGTTCAAAACTGTTGCTTTTAAAAAGGAAAGTGCAGGCTGTGCTAAAAGCTCCAGCTCATCTGCAGCAGTGGCACATTAGGAGAAGGTGCAGATGGATGCACCAAACAGGTTTTCCAAGCATCAGGGATTGCATTGGTACCATGAAAGGTTCCTGTCTTGCAGTCTGGGTTCAGTTCCTGCTGATGACAGAAAGAAATCTTAAATTTTTAGTATGGGAACCAATACTTTGTCTAATTAACTGAGGTCCACCTGGGCAAGCTATACACCCTGCTATTGGAGCTTTTTCATCTTTAGGTGAAACAAAATTACAAATTCTTAGGTCTTCAAAATGACACTGTTTCAGTAAGAAATTTTTGTGTCATTTTTTCCATACAATCAAGGCTTGTGTGTGTGTGTGAAGACAGTAGGATATTTGGGGCTCTGCTTTTTTGATGTAAATTACCTGTCAGGGGCATTCTAGAGTTATTTTTTGATCTGTCTGACCACAGTTGTTACAGTTTGTGAGCTCTTCTTTGCCTTGTCACATGTGACTGAAAATCAAGATACCTTTCAACCTCTACAAAATTCTAATGCAAAATGGCAACATAAGGAGACACTAGAGAAACATTTAGTGATGGTACAACAAGTGCTTAATTGTCAAGCAAGAAATCTATTACTACTGAATTTAATATCCTCAACTGGATGACCGACATGCAAAGGCAGGAGTGAGATAAAAGGAACTGGGATTCCTGCACAATGCAGTTAACTTCACAATCTAATGCTTGGATCTCAGATATACAGAGGCTGTTTTAAAAATGGAGAAAAGCAAAGGGAGTAAGAAGTAAAAAGCAGAGTCAGTTCTGGAAGATTCTCTTCAAATTTCCTTCTTCTCCTCAACATTTTGTCATGACAAATACAAACAGCCCCACTGGTCTCCCTGCCTCCAGGTGCTTAGAGATGATTCACACTGCACAGAAAACAGACCCTCTGGTCCTGCATCCCTACCTCAACCCTTCAGTGCCCTGCAGATGTATACAATAAACCAGGAGCCGTGATGTCCTGTAGGCTGTGGCAGGAGCTCTGGTGCTGTTGGCTGGTGCCATTTAGTCTGAGAGTTCACCCATGGATGGCAATGGCACGTTCTGCCCAGGAGTTTGCTCGTTGTCTTGCTTGCTGCAAAGGGAGCGCCACTCTCCAGATAAGCAATTTGGTTTTGCCAGTGCCTAAAAAGCCATTTTCAGCCACCATTTTAGCCTTTAATGAAAGAAAATCTCATTACCTGGAACCAAGATAGGCACGGAGAGAACATGATGACAGTTCAGAACTTCCTTGTCCTTGAAACTTCCAGTTTATTTCCTGGCATCAGCATGTGAATTATAGTTGACAGCTAAGCAGCAAGTTCCAGATCTTAATGTGCTGAGTATATTTAGCATATGGCCAGCCTGTACTGCATCCAGGTCAAGGATTGTGGAATCGGGTCTCTTACTCTCAGAGGGATTTTCTGGTTAAGTATGCTGCCTTCCACAATCATTTAATTTCTTAAATATTCTGATGTAATCTCATATCCTTCTACTCCTCCCTATTCATAGAATACGAGAAAAAAAATAGGAATGACACCTTAGGAACACTTTCAAAGGAAAAATAACAGGAAATGATTGTGGAATGAGCATGCAAAACAGTCGCTTGCTCTAAAATCTGAGATACTTCGGGACAATTCATAAGACATGTTCAACCAATTCTTCCTTAAGGTCAAAAAAGTACTTTACACAGAAGAGAAGGTCCAGAAGAGAGGGTCCTTCAGAAGCCAAGAACTGTGGACCTCATAGTGCCCCTGGCTAGAGCACTGATAGAAGGAAGGAAAGGCAGGCTTGGGAATCCCGTCCTCTTGTCCACAATGAATATATAGAATCATAGAATTCTTTAGGTTTGAAAAAAACTCTTAAGATCATCAAATCCAACTGGTAACCCAGCACTTTCAGGTCCACCACTGAACCATGTCCCCAAGTGCCACACTCACACATTTTTTGAACACTTCCAGGGGTGATGATTCTGCTATTTCCCTGGGTAGCCTGTGCCAATGTCTGACTGTTTTTACAGTGAAGAAATTTTTCCCAATATCCAATCTAAGCTTCCCCTGGCACAACTTGAGGCCATTTCTTCTTGTCCTCTGTCTTGTTGGCTGGGAGAAGAGACTGACCTCCACCTCACTACAACCTCCTTTCAGGTACTTGTGGTTGTAGGTGCTCCCTGAGCCTCCTTTACTCCAGGTTAAACAACCCCAGCCCCCTCAGCCGCTCCTTGTAAGACTCATGCTCCAGACCTTTCACCTGCTTCATTGCCCTGCTTCTTCAACTCTAAAGTTGTAAGGCCTATGTACTCTTCTCAGGACATTTCAGTCTCATTCTGCAGTTTGGTGACTACAAATGTAATTAGTTGAAGGAACCTAAAGGAACTTTGCTCAGTTACACATTCTTCTGCTACACCTCTGCAGCTTAGCTACGTACCACATACTGGTTTCTTTTGGGACTAATTAAGGAAGAGAAACCAAAGGACATTCATTGGAATTTGGAGTAAGTGTCTCAAGGTCTGTTAATTGATGAATCACTTTTAGATTTTTTGATCCTTAATGAACACCTTCTAGTTGTATTTTTAGTCACTTCTCTCAAAACTTGTTAAATTTGATGCATATTTCTGATTAGTGTCTAAAAACCAATGGAAACAAATACTACAGGTTCAGACTTATATTTAAAACCTCTGTGTCTAGATTACTCTAAAATAAAAAGAGAGTCTAAAATGGGACATGCTGAGAATACAAGCAGTTCATATAACATTGTTTTAATATTTTCAGCATTATTTTTCTATTCTGTTTTTTACGTTCCTTAAGACATTACTGGGACAGCTGCGACCAGATAACAACAACAACAACAACAACAACAACAACAACAACAACAACAACAAAAAAAAAAAAAAAAAATTCCATGAATTCTGAAGAAAATTAAACTGTTGCTTTATTCAACTCATTGCTTAAATCTGCCTTAAATGCTACCATGCCAGAAGAATGGAAGGTGGAAAATACAGCTATTGAAAAGACTTCTGAGTTCACCAAAATCAGTGTTTGATGTCTGTGCCAAGTAACTTACTGGAAAACGTAACAAAGAATAGAACTCGTGAACTGAATGATATGTTGGAGAAGAACCAGCATTGCATACCAAGAAGGATGTCTTGTTTTGCAAACCCATTTGATATCCAAGGAGTGATATTTATTTAGATAAGGATGGTTCTGATAATATTAGATACTTGGATTTTAAAAAACTTTTCAGCTGGTCTTTTACCATATACTCTCAAAGTGTGATCATATGGGAGAAACAGAAAAGGATTAAAAAAATCTGAAAGAAAGAAAACTCATCATTAGATTACACAATATAATGCAGTTTCCAGAACCCATAAAAATCTCTGCTGTTCAACTTCTTCAGAAATTTTATGGGGAAGATTAATGCCATGAGGTCAGTTGGCAGATAATACAAAATTCATCTGAACAGACAAATCTTTAACTGGTAATCAAGAATATCAGAAGACTTTTAGCAAAAAACCCCAACTTTTATCTTGGCTTAGTGAGTTGAATTGACTTGCTGAGAAGTCACATCAGTAACAAAAGCGTACAAAGATTGTACATCTGGGGATAAGGTGGAAACACAGAGGGAAGGTAGAGTGGGACAATCTGTTTTGGTAGCAAGAAGCTGTTCAGTTGGCTTGATTGTATCACTTGATGACACTCTTAACATGACAAAGTAATAAATGATCAGTGAAATTTAATATACAGACAAACAAAGTGACACACCCATGAAAGACAACCCTCACCTTCTGTATTCACTGGTAAATCAGCACTCAGGACAGTATTTTCCACTCAGGAAAGAGATCTCAGACCTCTGGTTTATGGCTCTTTGGAAAGAACAGGTAAAGAAGAGACCCATGCAATGTTTGAAAGTAGTAAAAAAAAACCAGAAGCAAGAAACAAGCAGGACACTGTTGCTATAAAATAATATCTGGACTATTGCATATAGCTTTGTCCACATTGTCTGAAAAGAAGCACAAATAGAAAACATACAGGGCAGGATGAAAAGATGGGGAATGGTTTCTGTTGGAGGGGCTCAGGCTGCAATCCCAGAGCAGACTGTGGATTTACTGCTGCAATCTCACTCCACACTTCTTCATGCTGTCATTGAGCTGTTTCAGCACAGTAACCTGGTAGAAAACACATACACACTAAAAATAAGGAAGAGTTTCCTGCCCAGTTACTGAGCTGAAATGCCACAGCCACAGCTGTGGATGTGGCCAGGGGGACACACAACAGAGGGAGGAAAGTGGTAGCCAGTCCTAGGAAACCTCTGCCTTAAGCTGTAGCTTTGGAAACCATTTTGGCCAGCTTTGCTGATGAAATTAGGCCCAAGCTCCTTTGCCTGCAGCTACTCGCTGTCACCCCTGAAAGCCTCTCCCTTTTGGTGTTTGTGCAGCTGTTCAGCAACTCAGTGGGGGAACTGATCTGAAACAAAATTAATCATTTTTGTTGGACTATTCTGATTGAGTTTGCGGCATGTTAGCACAAGAAACGGATGTGGCCAAAGGACAGGAAAAAGCAACAGGGACTGGAAGGACTGCTCCTTTGAGCAATACCAGCTCAAAGGGGTTTGGAAACAAGCGAGAGACCAAAGCTCCATAGTTCAGGAAAAAGGATGATTCTAAAACCATATGAGAGAGGTCTATAAACTCATATGGCAAAAACAAATAGGGCATGATTGTTCACTATTTCTTAGATGACAAGAATTCAAGTACCCTGTAAAATTATTAATCACTGGATTTAAAACTAGTGAGAAAAAGTTTAGCCTTTGTGCAAATTTGAGACCTTCCCACCACTCCTGGAGGCCAGGTATACCAGCAGATCAAAAGCTAGACAAATTCATAGAGAAGTGGAACATCATTTGTAGATGTTAGGGTTGCAGTGGATACTGTTTTCACCTGAGAGTTTTTCCTCTGCATTTCAGGACCTGAAAACAGAAAGAAAAGGCCACTCAATGGTGGTTTATATGTTTTTGTACCTCTTACCTGTATCTCTACTATTGGCCATTGTCAGACAGAAGATACCAGCTTAGGGATAGTTGCTTTGAATGAGGCTGGCTCTTCTGTTTTCACCTACTTTACTTCAACTGTATGTGATATGAATACATTGTTTACATTTGTTATATTATATTTGCAGTCATTATTGTGGAGACACAAAATCTGTATTAGATATACCTAAATAACTAAGTTAAACTAGACAATTTCTTTTTCTGAAACAAATTACGCCACTGAAGTTTTCTTGAAGAATGTACAGATGTGGTGTTACTGGAGCTATGTGTCACGCTAACCCTTTGACAGAGCAGTACAGATAAAAGGGGTGGCTTTAAAGCAGCTGGCAGTAGATAGCCTAAGTGCAGCTCTGAGCTCTGGCCCTACAGCTCTAGGTTACAGCCAACCTAGCTAACCACTGGGTTTCCCACACTGGACGTGTCCTGCGTAACTACGGATGGACACGGGACAGTAAAGCATGGCTTGCAACATATTGGTAATAAACCACATTGATCTCCTTCCTGGGTACTTCATCCTCAAATACTGGAACAAACTGAAAATGTATTTATGACGAAAACCTCTGTTGGTGTGTGGGGAGAACCCAAGTTTCTAATTTACGGCATGACTGGGTTGGGTTTGGTGTCAGCTTCTCCCTTCCTATCGACGAGCCCCGGAGCTATTAAAGAGATGTGCCTGGAGGTGAGGGCGCAGTCTCCCCGCCCGCTCCCCGCGTCCTACTGGCCGCCCATCGGCCCTACTCCCGTGACCGCCCCCGCCGCTCGGCA
>VXBB01010841.1:813655-874680 GCA_013399915.1 Illadopsis cleaveri
GCGCCGTCCCGGCGCTCGGCTGCCCAGCCGTGCTGCTGCGCGCCCCGGAAGCCGCCCAGTTCCTGCGGCAGAGGCAGCGGCGAGCCTACCAGATCTTCGAGGAGACCAAGCAAGGGCACCTGGAGAGGGAGTGCGTGGAGGAGCACTGCAGCAAGGAGGAGGCCCGGGAGGTGTTTGAGAATGACCCAGAGACGGTAAGGACGCAGAGCCACCGCGGAGATTTGGGGGTTTGTCCGGCTCTGCGCTCCCGCCCACCCTCCATCCGCGGCTGGATGCCAGCTACCGGCACAGCTGGGAAAGGCATCGGGAGGAGGAGGACCCAGGGCCATTAGGTGAATGACTGGAAGACACACTAGTGCTCAGCCTGCACAAGGGCAGTGTCAGGGCTGTCCAGTCAGGAGCGCCTCGGGGAGCGTGGTCTGGGTGAGCAGCCCAGCCTGGCAGCGGCTGGCAGGACGGTCACTGGAGGGTGGAAGGGACCTGTTCAGCCATGGTCTAAATCCATGAAGCAAGACCAGTGCAACATCATGATACAGCTTCTCTGTCTGGATACCTTACCATCCCTGCTCTTCCCTCCAGCTTCCCGTTCCAGCTGTATTTAAAATCCCCTTAGTGTTGCAGCATGTGTCACAACTGGGGCTTCTCAGAAGAATATCCTAGCTGTGTGTTAACTCCATGGGGGCCAATTCAGCTTGATCAGCATCTTAGAATCAGTAGGTTTGGGACCTGTCACTATAGCAGCAGGAGAGCACATATATGGGAATGTGGTACTGCTGCACTTCTAACACTGTGGATTCACAGTTACAGACTGCACACCACACATGGAGCTGTCTTTTCCAGTCTTATCAAGGTTGACTTTCACTTCAGTTTTCTCACTTCGAGCAGCGTGTGGATGCTTTACTCCTCCAGTCACTTTACACCTCCTCTCAACACTGTTTTGGATAGGCTGTTCTCATTGCAAAGACTATCTGGCATTGATTTAGCAGTGGGAAGTGGATTTTCTTGGTGTTCAAACTGAAGCTCAATTCTGCACAGCATGTTCCTGTTAATGGTATGATGCTCTAGGGAGAAGATAGGACAGAGAGGGAGAGAGAGAGAGCAAGCACGTGTGTGTACACAGAGACACAAACCACAGGCAAGGGAGGGACTCAGCAGAGATGTTTTATGCTTCAGTAAGGCAAGTCTTGACATGTGTGCCTCATTAGCAGCCTCAGCACTGGATAGACAGTGCAGTAGCTTGCTGTCACAAAGCAGTAGTAAATACAGCAGAAGCAAAATGTTAGATTTTTGACAGTCTTTATTTTCAAGATTAATATGGAACACTTGCCCAGGCAGTGTTTAATGTTATACCTTTTGTGTGTACATGTAGTCACATCTGCATATAGCAATGTTTGCTTCTGTTTTGCAAAAACTGAGCTACTTCAGAATGTGGATAACTGTAATGGGGTGAGAGTGGCTGGCACAACTACTTCCATATTTGGGTTGAGGAATATAACTTCAAACTCAATATAGATATTCATCACATAGCAGTGAGTACAGGGAAGACTATGATGAGTGTGATTTTGTAGCTTTCTGGAGCAAAGGTGATCTAAGGTCACTACTTTTACTAACTGGCTTCTGGCCAAGAAAGTGGCCAAATGTGATGCATTGATAGATCAGTTTAAGGGTATGATAGTGTGCAAATATGTCAGGAGTATTTTTAACAGGATTTGAAGCTGATTTTGTAAATTGTAAAGAATACACTGTTCTCCTGCTGAAATGACAATAGTGAAATAATTTTTGTTTAAAATCTTTTTACGTATAAATTCTTTAAGATACCATCATACTTTCAGTGTGTTTTGTAGGACAGTGCTGGATTTCTGTCATTGCAAGTGATTTTGATTTTTTGGTGCATTTCATTTGCTATTGCTGCTAGGTTTCACTCCATTCTGAAAACCTGAAGAAAAGCTAGATGGGCTTCTCGTATCTGTGCCCCCTAATATGTCCTTCTACCCCAGGACATTTAAATCTGCAGTAACATAAGATCCTACCTTTTCGGAGACACAAACCTCCCAAGAGCTTTGAAGTTGCTTGTTAAGTGCAAAATGTCCTACTCCTTGCATTACTTTGCTTCAATTGACTGAGAAGCAAGTGTGCTGTAATATATCAGGGGGATTTATGGCTCTTCCTGTCTCTTTTGCAATCAGTATGTGACATGAAAGCAGCAGCTGCTGTTCAGTAGCAGCTTTCTAATGCATGGTGGCAGAGGTCAGGTATGTGAGCTGTTGCTACTCTGCACTGGAAAACTTCTCTGTTTTGTAGTGCATAGGTGACTCCTCCTCCAGCAGTACCTGTGGATTTCATGGACAGAGTATTAATCCACCATGGAGGTGTATTTTAAATGGTAGAGTGTTGTGCTGTCATTTCACTGATGCTGTGTTGTACATCCAGTCCTAGTGACTGAGAAAAGAAGCAAGATAGCTGAGACAGACCTGACTTAGGAAAGCCAAACACTGTTGTAAACGACACTAAGCTTTTTGAAGAATTACAGTAACTGCTTCAGTGTATTGCCAGGCTGCAGCTGATCCATGCTGGTGAGCTTTTATTGACCAGGAAAATGTACAGATTGCTGTTGACAGAAGACAATTTCTTGTAGTTTTAGAAGGCTGAAATTTCTGCATGTACCTGCTGAACCTGGTCACAGGGATTAACTACTTAGATTGTAGCAGAAACAGCTACAGCACTTCTTGCCCTGTGCTGAGCTCTGTGAGCCTATGCAGGCAAGCCACGATGAACACAGTGGTGCAATCTGTCCTGTTGCATCTCCCAGGTTTTATGCTTTAAAGCACCAGATAAGCATCTCTGTAGGCATTTGGCTGTTTACTGTCCCACAGGAGCAATGGTTGTGCAGCCTTGACAAATGAAAGTTTCAGATTAGTTAATCAATCTTGATGCTTCTCAGTTCAACCTCAAGAAAGGCTTGTGATGTCAGACCAAAAGTGTTGTCCCTCTTCCCTTTTCCCTTTCATTAGATGCTGATGAAATATATGAGTCTTCTTTACCCACCTTGCCATGCTTGACTGTCCTGTGGTTGCGTGAGGAGAAATTCAAGGCCTAACTTCAAGACCTATGACCTAAAGATGTGATAGGAGATTGCATTTACTGATTCAATAAAGCAGTTCCAGAAGTTGAGGTAAGGTGAAGCAAGGCTATAACATAGCTCACATGATGCTTCCCAGGTAAAACCATGTCTTTATGCAGCCAATTGTAACATCTAGCCAAGAATTTTACAAAAAGATACCTATTTCCTGGACAGACTAGTAGATTAAATGAAGTGTCACATACCTATACCAAAGCACCCTTTTTCTGTGCCTTCCATTGTTTCAGTGATCAGCTTTCCAAAGCAACATCTGCGGGCAGTCAGCAGAAGATGCACATTCTCTGAAACCTGAATGTGGATTTTGCCACATGTGCGATTACTGACATCAGCTGCTAAGAATAGTGTATCAGGCGGGGCCCAAGGGCCATTCATGTCCAGGGCAGTGCAGCTTTTGTCTTTTATGTTTCGGAAAATATAAATATCAGCTCGCTCAGACCAGAGGAAGGAAGATCAATTGAAACATTTTTAGATTGTTGTTTTGGTTTTTTTTTTAAGAGGCAGAACAAAACTCAGTCTGTGCCACTTGTATGACTATACATGGTAAAAGCAAGTCGCCTGGATTAATGAGTCTTGCAGCCTACCTTTTTCATGAAGCTGATTATAATGTCCTTAAACATTACTGCAGAATTCTGGGATCCTTCCTGCTTTGTAATTTCATTTATGCTAGAGGTGCCAAACAGAAAAATTAAAAGATAATACGCTGGTAAAAAGAAGAAGGATGGAAAACATCTTGATGAGAGGTATGCAGACTGTTTCTAAATGTGATCTACTCAATATATATGCTAGGTGTGGTAGATGGGATGAAGTTGCAAAATATCTTAGATACAGAGATAAGAATGTTATCCTATTTAAGATGTTGACAAGGCCTTATAAAAGCAGCACTGCAGAAATATTTGACCTTGGTATGCGGTCAAGGTATTACAGCTTGTTAAGTGACTGATAAACTACTCTGGAATTTGGTTGACTTATTCTAAAAATCTGGTCATCCAAGCATGTAAAACAAAGGACAGAGGGGAGTGTAGATCTTGATCTTCTCAGAAACATTGTATTTCACTGAAGAAAAAAGTGTCCTTGTGCAAAGAGTTTCTTTGTTTTGAAAGGCTCAGCATAGGAAAGATGTTTGAATGCAGCCTCATATCCTTTGGTACCATAGTGCAGCATCTGTCCCTGCACATCTTGCTTGCTGTTGTTGCTGCTGAGGAATTACTGCTCTTCCTGCAGCTCACCATTGAAATTACCATGCTGAATGCATTGAAAACTGTTAGGCACACCAGAAACGCTGATGTAGGTCAGCCTGGCCACCTGTGTTTATTCTTTATGGATTTGGCCCTCAGTAGAGCACTGTGGAAAGCCAGCTGGTTTCCATGTGCGTGCAGGATGGACATCTGATTCGTAGGCAGACACATGAAAATTCTGGTTTTTTGAGGGATTTGCATCCAAAATGTTATTAAAATCTATGGCTTGTCAGATACACAAAACATTGGCAGAGAATCACAGCATAACTTGGGACTGAAGAGGAATCTACTTCACTCTCCCACTCATGACAAGGGCAGCAATGACACCAGATCAAGTTTTTGGGGGCTTTTAGCAATCTTGTTTTGAAAATTACTGATCCTAACAAAACATCCAGCAATGTCAGCATTCTTTCTGCTAGGCTGGATTTATTGAGAAGTTGAAATGCAGATGAAGCAATGTATAGGGTGTGATAAGGGTCAGTTTGGTTGGTTTTCAGCGTGCTGATGGCTCACTTGGTTTTATTTTTTATGTATTCCATAATATGACATGGTCTTGATAACACAGATGAGCTTCATCCATGGACTAGGGTCATCCAAACTTTATTCTGATCTTTTAGGAGGCATGCTTGTCAGGCAATGTTTAGATGTTATTTCTAAGAATAACAAGGTAGATACACACTTGTAAATATTAATCAGGAAAGTATGAAGGCATGTAGAGGGAGGAGAGGAGTTACTGGGAGAGTAAAGCAGTGTAAAATTTCTTTAAGTAATTTAGTGAATGTTGTGTAGTCTAGACATGAAAAATACTGATATCATCTTTAGATACAGATGTCATCATCCCTGTATAGAATATTCCTTTCTAGATCCAGGCAAGACTCTGGTTTTATTTGCTGTGACAGTTCTTCTCAATATACTGATTTGTTTTGACATTTTGGCAGAGCATGGAGAAAGGGCTAGATTTATAGCTGGTGTAAATTTCTTTATCTCTTCCTGTTGGTACAGAGAAAGAGAAAGAGTTATTGGAAAACTCTGTGCTGATGTTTTAACCTGCTTGGACTCAGTACATGGAAGAATGGATTCCCAGGCACAGTGGTACCTGCTAAATAGCTTTGAGAAAGAAGATATGGGGATATTTAGACTTTTGTCCAGGAATGAGTTGAGGGAGAGAGAAAGGAAGTAAAAATCTGAATGCCCAAGTATATGCCACAGTGGCATCGCAGCCTGCTGGGATGAGATCTGGGTGTCTACCAGGTGTTCTCCCTTCCCTTTCTTTCCTTCTCCCTGTAGTTTGGTATGAAGGGCAAGGGAGGTTTGTACCAAAACCCAGTGGGTCAAACTGATCTGCAAGGCAAAAAGATTGGGCCTATGGACCAGGGTGCACCCCTCTACTTTGCAGTACAGACACAGCATTTGTTGGCAGTGGTGGTGTTCAGTAGCAGGAGGGTGACAAAAGTACTCCTGCCTGCCTCAGGAGGCAGGTTATGCAATGATTGGCTAAATGCTGCTCTATCAAGAGTTATTGAGAAGGATGAGCAAAGTTTGCTGTTGGTGGAAGCACACACAACTCCATCAACTCTGTTGAACTCAGACCTACCTGATCTGTGTCAGTTTCCACTCATGGGAGAGCAGCCCAAAAATTGAGAATAGACCTGGAAATACTGACACACCACATCACAGAAGTAGTATACACCAGATGTCCTGTGCAGCAGGAGGGAAGGAGCAAGAGAAGACAAAAGGGACTAATATTATGCTGAGGGCTACTTGAAGATAGGGTGGAAAAAAGGTGCTAAGAATGACAAACTGAAGGGAGGGTGGTTTATAATGGTTTCAAGATGGATGATAATGGAGCAAGTAGATGAAGTTAGGGTAAGTCAGTTTTCTAGAGCAGTACAATAAGTTCTAATAAATGCACGAGAGGGGAAAAAAGACACTTAAAAATTAAGAAAGCAGTTTTGTAGCCATTAGCTAATTTCATTTTCTTTTTTCAATTAAAAAAAAAATAAAGGAGCAGCTTACTGGGAACTAATACAATTTTTTAGTGCAGCTGCTTAAGAATCAGGTAGAACAAACATTGAATGTATATAAATTGGCAGCTGTGATTCATATATGTTTCATACTCTGACCTTAATGAATTAGAAGTAGTCACTTTCCACTAAGCATGAAGAACAAGGATGGAAGCACTACCACAGATTTTGAAGAAACTGAGAAGGAACATAGCAACAAGGTTTACTTCTCCCCTCACATTACTTTTCAAGCTTTGGTTTCACACTGGGGATTCAGCTGATCTAGTAGAGATAAACAACTCCTTTGCCTCTTCTTTTCACCCTTCTTGCACAGCAATTTGGGTGACTGCATGGACCAATTGAAATAACTTAACCTAAAGAAAAGTAGTCTGCAGAGAAAAATGGTGATTTTGCAGCTGGATTGGTTCCCCAGTCCAGTGGGGACTGACACAGTGGAAAGGACAGCCTGAGGTTAGGATGGGAAGGCCAGGTGTTGGAAGAGAAACAGAAATTATTGTCACAGCTCAGCCTGTCAAAGTAATGAATGAACAACCAAGCCTTGGAGAATCTGACTGAAGTTTTTGAGCAGGTCTCCCTTCTGTATCTTTACTTTCATCATAGTTTTGTTATGACTGCTGTTCTATAGGCTCCCCACACATGGACATCTGTGGGGAAATTTACTTATTGACAGGTTTGTGTTTTCTCCCTGTTCCTTTGAGCATCAACAGTGGAAACTAGAAGAGGGGCAAAGTTGGGATGTAAGGAGGATACCCAGGGAGGGGAACAAGTGTTGGTGTTGTCTTCACTCTACACACCTGCCAGGGCAGAAGGGTACATGAATGAAGAGATGAAAGGAGAATGGGTCATGCTTGCACTGCACAGAATCACATGTACCTGGAAAGCTGCCATATTTGGCTGATTCCTGGAACAGGAAATTCTAGTTTAATTCCAGAAAATATTTAGGACATGAACAGAAAAGCAGAAGTTACTTAATTATTAAAATAATTAACAGGGAAATATGAGATCAAATTCTGTCACAAACATCTGGTGTCATCTAAGATGTCACTTCCCTATTCCTTACTTCTCTGTGCCCTCTGAGCCCAAATCCTTAAATGCCTTAATGTGATTGAGTGCTGTTAGTATGAGTTGCAATCTCTGCAGATAAGCAAGATCCAAAGAAACAGTGTGATTACATTACAAGGAGGGGAAAAACTTCAGTGGATAAGATGTCACAGAACCTATGAGAGATCATTGATATTTAAATCATGTTTGGTGGGATATATGACATGTTCTGTTTTAAATATGGCTGAGATAATTACAGAGACTAAACCATCTGAGCAAGTGTTAGTTTACCCACATACAAATCCTGTAACTCTTGCAACAAATAAGGATTCAAACAAGCAACACTGAGTGAACATTTGTCAACAAATTGAGATCTTGCACATTATTGCAGCTGGAGGGAAAGCAGCCTTTCAGTTCTGAAGCAGTGGAGGAAACCTCGAGGCATTTGTGATCAGATTTCTGTCAGAATAACTTCAAAGCACAATCAACCAATTGGAATCACACTACAAAATATTTTTGTAAGTTTTTTGGCAGCATTTTTTGAAGTATTTGGCACCAGTTATATCCATTTCACACTGTTTACTGTTTAATCAAACCCTGCTTCAGGCCACCTACAGAAGTCATGTCTCTGTGCCCCCTGCATCTTCACAAAGTATAAAGCATCTGTGATATAAGTGAACTTTTTTTTCCCCATCGTTTCTTTCCTTTCAGTAGTTTTTTTCTCCCCTAATTATGCATTCCAATCATTGGTGGGTTTTTCCTCATTGCAGAGAAAGTTTTTGCCAAAGTGGCACCTCAGTAAGCTATTGGGAAACAGTCTTGCTGTCCACAAGAGAGCAAAGGTAGTTATGACAATAGATGGATTTTATTTCAGACTTGAGGATTCTGCAGAGGTACCTAATCTCTATGGAAGACATCATGTTGGAGAGTGTGGTCTTGAATGCTTCTATTTTGGAAAGTTCTACAACTTGGTAGAAGGGGCAGTCGCAGTCTTTGTGCACCTGGATAGCTGGGCAGTGTGAAGTGGATACTTGACAAATGGACAAAAAAAATCTAAAAGCTACCCTAAGCAGCTGTAACTTGGGTGGTGGGAGATGCTTGGAGGTTGCTTTTGGACTGTAATGTGACCTACTTGCTTCTGTAATGCCTCACTTGCCAAACTGGAGAGAAGTTCTCCTTGCTCTTTGTATAGAGAATACAGATTGCTACAAAGCAAAATAGGAAGCAAATTAACCTGGTTCAGTGGTGGGACACTCATGATGAGAAGGAAAGCTTGTGCAGGCAACACGGCATTCATCTGAGCATAAATTCTATAACTACTGGTTCTACATATTTGAAATTCTGAATGGCAGAACTGCTTAGTGCCCTGATATAGGTGAGGGGCTCAATCATGCAGTGTGAGGTTTGCTATGCAGCTAAAGTCTAGGACTGAGTTTTAAAAAAGGAGGAGGGTTCTTGAGCCTTACTGAGATTTGCATTCTCAGGTTGTAACAGCTGAAAAATGGCAAACACTGAGTTATAGCCAATTATGGTTGGTAGCAGTAATTTCTTCAAGGATAGTGCAAGCCCATAGTGTGGAAACACGAAGAACATTTATAAATGAGGTCTGGCCATGCCCAAGACAAACATTCAGTCCTGAAGTAAAGAGGAAAAGGGAGAGTCATTATATGGAAATGAGGAAAGGGCATAACGTGGGAGTTGTTGCTACTCTCTTAGATGTAACTAGGTAACTAAGAAAGTGCTTTTTAGAAATCACCGTTGCTAACACAAGTTGGTGAAATGCTCCACTGTTAGTGGCACTGCAACCACAGAGTCACAGACTGGTTGAAGTTGGCAGGCACCTCTGGAGGCCTTTTGGCCCATCCTCCTTGCCCAAGCAGGGCCACCAAGAGCCAGATGTCCAAAAACATGAGCAGCCTTCCTATAAACTGCATCTTTTATTTAGAGTGCAAAATGATTTTCATTAGATTCCGTGCCTTACAGTCTTACCTGACCTGGTACTCAAGCAAAATAAACAGAAGCGGTAAGCAAGCCCTTATTTCTGAGGTCTCCAGTGTTACCAATTACTTAAAAGCAACAGAGTGAGAACATTTTCCTGGTGTTGACAGGGTCATTGTTATGTTTTCAGAAGGGCTATTTTTATACAATGACTCATGTTAACGCCTGTTCTGATTTGGTGTTTTTCCATCTTCTCTAAAAAGGCAGCAGGACTAATGCATACCCTGTATAATTACACTAACTTCTGGATTTTACCATGGACTTTGGCCATAGAGCTGAAAATAGATGGTGACCACAGTCACAATGTAGGTTTACTTTGGCAGGGAGGCTGACATAGGTGTTTCTGCCCCTTCCACTGCACGGCTGTGAATTCTTACCTTCCTGTTGCTATTCTCCTCAGTTGTTTCAATGAGAAATGTTGTGGGGGCAGCCCCAGAGAAACTGTTCTTATCATTTGGAGGGAAAAAGCCAAATATAAAAATATACAACCTGGAGTTTAGGGACGTTGTTTGCTTGGGTTAGTTTTTTTGAGGACAGTTTTAAAATTATGCTCTCTTAGGTATCCAGACTAAGTGCTATAGTGGCTGTTTTATAGGGTAATAGTAAGCTCCAGCTGCAGGTGGAAGAGGAACACCTTAGCCCCATGAACAGAATTCTTATACCCATGTTGGGTGTCACTCCACCTTGAAATAAAAGCATGCAACTCTTAGATCTTGCAACACTGTTGTGGAAGCAAATAATTGCATTTAATGCATCAGAAGACTTGCTTCTAGCATGTACATATATTTGTATGAAAGGGGTCGGGGCTGTAGAGCTTAAATCTTTTCTAATAAAGCTCTGTCTCCTGGGCTGCAAGAGAAAACTTTCTGGAACTGAGCTGAAATAAGCAAGCCAGGACCTGCCTGGAGAGACTGGCCTGATGCCATGCTTTCCATCTCACTGAAAGGGTGATGTGTAGATGTTAGGCACTTCCCAGTCTCTCCTGTTTTTTCCTCTTTGCCTGACATGTCTGCTGAGCTGTACTTTGGGTGGCACATGACGTGTAGCTCACAGGTGAGTTACAGCTCTGGGGTGTAGCTCAAAGTACATGTTTGACCTGTAGCGGCAGCTGATAAAAGATGTAATTTACAGAAGGACCATTTATGTTACATGGGCACCACAGGCTGCCAGTGTCCTGCTGCCAGGCCCTTGACTGTTGTAGCTTCTGCCATCCTGGCCCTACTGGTTGATATGTGGAAACCAGACAGAAAGTTTTGTGGGTCACAAAGAAGAGAGGTGGAAATACATTAAAGTTTTTTGGTGGGAACAGTCACAGAGGTTGGAATTTTTGAAGCTACATTTGTGATGTTTGGTCTCTTTGTGGAGGTTGGAGCTTCTGCAGCCTTTGTCTTCCTTTTGCCTGCACTGGAACATTACTACTGGACAGACGGGTTAGAGAGCTTGGTGAAGTCAGTGTCTGTGCAGCAACTTGTCCAGAGGGTGTTTATGTCCAACATGTATTTGTTGATAGCTTTTTATTTTAAAAGCCAATTGCGCCTGCTTTTATTTTCAGCAGTAATTAGGAAGCAGATCTAGAGGGGAAGGGCTGACCACACTTAAACGTTGACCTTTTTTGTCAGAATCCAAGCTGAAAATTTAACACTTACATAATTCTGTGGTGATTTTTGCTACCCTAGTGGTAACAGTTAACTTCCTGTGTTTTGATCCTGTGAGCAGTGTGTGACTTTCTAGATGGTGAGAAGTTTATTGAGCCTGAAATTGAAGGTGGCTTGTTGAGAAATCAGCAAAATAGTAACAGAGAATCTTTGCCAACTCCTTAGCAAGCCTCAAAGCATTTCTCTTGGCATTTTTGTAGAATCCTGAAAATACAATTCAACACTTCCAGCAGAAAGAAAATGAGTTGCACACTTTTAACAGGGACATAACCCTGTACAGCATTTTCATTTTCCCTGACATCTGGGAGGCCATTAAACCTTAGTACCTCACAGAAGACTGAAAAGATTCTGAAAACATTGAACAGTTGAGTGCTCACATGAGAAATAATGTGCATCTCTATCAGGTTAGGTGCAGCTTGAATTTTTAACTGAGAAAACTTCTCATCAGTGTTTTTTGAAAAGGGGCTGCAGTTTAAGCAAGTTCCTTTTCTCAAGGTGTAAGATCATTCATCCTTCATTCTTGATTAATCTTTTCTCTGAATGTAAATATATTGTCATTGTATTTACAGAAGCCAGCTGTAAGAAAAAATTGAGTATGAAAAAAATGAAAAGCTAATCATACAAGAATGAGTAATGTTAGAACCTGTGAGCATGTGTCTATTTTAGAATGGTGGTATCAGCAGGTTTGGTAAACCTGGAGAAGTGCTACTGATCAGCAAGTGATTTTGTATAACATAAACAAATGAGAAAGACAAGGAAAGAAGAGTCAAATTTCTATTAATAGCCTCCTGTTTAAACCACTTGGCTACTTACTTTTTGGAATGAAGCTTGTGGTACAGTGCCTCTCACTTATCTGCTGTTCAACTGGCATTGAATCAATACACAGTCAGTTTGAATTTGGAAGTTACTTTTACAAAAGTAAATTCTATACCACTTTTCTAGCACTCAACTCATTCATCAGAGGTCAAGGAGAAAATGCCTTTGCCACCACTGACATGGAACAATTAGGCTGATAGCCATGAATATGAAAGCTCCTATTTATTGTCCTATGAGTGCCAAAACAGTTGTTCTTGCAAGAGTCTGGATTATCCTTTGGTAGTTAAATACATCTGCACATTCTTGTGAAGTACATAGAATAAAGGGGAAATAATGAAAGAAATGTTTGGAATATTTTATTACATGCCCCTATCTTTTTCTCCTCAAGTGCTGGTTGAAGTTCAGTTTGTGTTCAGACACAAATGGGCACCCATCTGAGTACTTAGACTGCTTAGATTTATTTTTATTTTGACTGCATTTTTTTGGCTTGTCTTTTTCAAACTAAACCTTAAAAAAACAAAGAGGGAAAAAGAACCACAGTGCATTCTGAGCTCATCACTCAGATGAAACATTGCAACCTAAAGAAACATTTCAAAGCTCAGCCCCAAAAGATGCCAAGCATATCACCCTCATGTCAGAATAGAAAATTAACATAAGTGTAGCTGCCGCTTCTACTTCTTTGCTGATGCTCTTATAATTTAGGCTGAATATTTACATGGTGCATTTCAGTAACTGGAGCATATCTGCTAGAAGCAATTGATTCTTCTGGTAAATGACAGCAGTGCAATTGATTGCATTTGACAGTCCAGATCAAACTGAATCATGGTGTGTGACTGTCTCTGTTGTTTATACATGCCTGTATAGATCCAATCCAAACATCTGTAATAAGAGGAGAAGATAAAGTAATCTCGTCTCTTGCACATTGTATTGACCAATTTAATTTTGTAGAATGCAGGGTATTTTCTGTTCCAATCTCACTGAAGACAGTATTACAGGGAAATTGCTCCTCTCTCATAAAAGAGAATTATACTGTGCATATGCTTTCATAATTAGCTGAGAAGTGGTTTATTTAAACAAAAAAAAAAATAAGCACTGGTACAGTGCATAAATTTTTCCTCATTCAATGCCCCAACTACCATTTTGACAGCACTTGAATTAGTGACATATATTATGAAAACCAGAATGAAGGTGGAAAAGAAATGTGTTTTTTTCTGGCCATGAAGTTTTGCATTTTTTTTAAGAATGTGATACAATTGTCAGCTTCAGCCAATCTCCCATTCTTCCATGCAGCACAGCTGCATTTTCTGCTGTTTCCCTGTGTTGGTGCAAGCAGTCGTGTGACTTGTAAGGCCTCACCAGGCTGACATGCAAGGTTAGATTCACATCACATCAGCAAAGATGCTGCTCTCACTCTAAGGCTGCACTTTGTTGATGCAAAGTAGGGAACAGCAATGCATGACCATGTACCATGAGAGAAATGGCAATGCCCTTTGCAGTCTGGTTTTAGAGTAATGGATGCCAATTTTCCTTCCTCTTGCAAAGTGTTGTTGCTCCCTTCTTTGAGCATCCAGGATGTGATGTGTGGGTGGTGCAACAATGGATGCTGGTTGAGTTGTAGGGTGCTCCTTGTAAGAACAAAAGGTACTTTTTCTAGTGGCTGTGGTGTTCATGTGTTGGCTATGTCCTCATCAGCAGAATGCCTTTGAGGAGGCATGGGGTGACTGAATGATCCTCTACTCTTCCCTCCAGGGTTTTGTCCCTAGATTCCAATTCCTTCCCCTATCTCATGCCATCAGCAGCAGCTTTATCTCTTGGAGGGTGTCTCCATGCTCAGTCACTGACCAGATCAGATGCTATCAAAAAATACCTTGAGATGAGCTAATGTTTCTTTCCTTTTCAAATGACAAAATGCATATGTAATACTGTGCTGCTTCTGGTTCTGAATAAAAGGAAATCAGGTGTTTGGAACTGTTAAACAACTGCCATACAAGACCACTGAAGTAACAGCAGCTCTTAAATAGCATGAAAATAGAAGCAAATGTGATTCAATTTTTTTTCTTTTTTCCTTCTATAGGAATATTTTTACCCGAAATACTTGGGTGAGTTGCAGCTTTTATTTTTGTTTTGTGGGAGTGCTGGTATGTGCCTAACACTGGAGCTTGTCACAGCTGAAGTCTCTGCTGAGGAAAGTGATGGAAATCTGATTGCAAAAAACATGCATTGCTAAGTTTTAAGATAGACTTTATGTTCCTTATTGTATTTTGAGGTTGAGGTGTATGCTTTGACTTACATGTACATTTGCAGACAGAGATGCTTTATGTGTTTTCTGCATGTTAAAATCTTGATGTTGCATATATATCTGTCACTTGCAGTGTTATGAAATAATTAGTAGTTTTCTACCTTTTTCCCTTTTTAATTAAGTTAGTTATTAACTAATGTCATTTTTAAAAAAAAGGTGCCTGATTGAACTACTAGTTTATTCTGTTGACTGTATCATAGCCATGGCATCATACTGTTTTCTGTTCATGTTTAATATGTTTTACTTAAGATCACAAATGCCACAGTGGGCGAAAAAAAAGTGCTTTTTAGGTATTTTAAGAAGTTTAGCTGGTCAAATTGGAGTAACTACTACCATAGTTTTAGAATCATGGTACCATCTGGTTAAGTGATCATGCTCTTCAAATGGCTTTTAACTGCTATGCATCAAAGCTATGACATTATAATGAACTTCAGAATTTTAAGGCATCTGAGAAATGATATTATTGCATAGATTTTGCATCCACCTTCCAAATCCTTGCAGGCCAGGTATCATTTTATGTGCTTTGAAAGCTGTCCTTCACCATTGTAACAATAACAATTTCATTTTCTGTTTTTCAGCTTGTATTAAGAAATACGGGTCGCCGTATAGCAGAAATCCAGATTTCCTTACATGTGTTCATAGTAAGCATTTTTGATTTTTATATTGTAGTTAAATGTTCTCTCATTCTACCTGAAGGTGTGGAATTAGCTCATCCATCTCTGGTTTTGGTAGTATTTCAATACTGGTCTTCATATTCTCTAAGCTTAAGATTCCATCCCACTAAACAAAATCTTTCCCATTTTATAACCTATTGCCATCTTGCTGTCATCTTTCAGTGTTTTGATATTTTATAATGCAAGTTTCTTTCCCACCAGTTTCCCAAGGTTTGAATAATATGAGAAACAAGAGGGACAAGAAATAGGAGGTACCATAAGGCTGTACACTATGTGTGGCCCCTCATTTTCTATTCTCTTGAATGCTAGTTTTGGCTCACCCCATTAAGGAACCTCAAGGAAAATTTAAAGTCAAACTAGGCTTGTGTCAGCCTTCTTTGCATTAAAAGATCAGTTGCATGCATCATGTGACTATGCTTTGAATATTGCTACCTTTAAAACCTCAAATCAGTTTTGAAGCCAAACTCGATAACTTCGTAGAGGGTGAAGGGTTTTTTGTCCTTCACTAACACTAGAGAAGAGAATTTAATGAATCCTAATACATTTCTTGTTGCCTTTTGAAGCTTAGCAGTCCTAAAGGTAAAAAACTGCATAAGTATTCTAAATATGTCCTATGAACTGTTCAAATGTGGAGAAAATCAGATGTATGTGTATTTATTTTCTTTTTAACCCTGAGTTTCAGTCTTTTATTGTGATCAAGTTTAATTAGTCATGTGTTCATACAAGTGTTACCAAAGTAGGATCAGTATTTAGTCAACTTTTCAAATTTATATACTGCATTAAAACAACTGGGAATTCTCATACCTGTGAAACCTATGTTGGCTGAAGTATGCCAGCTAGTCCAAAATGGGACGTGAGGCTGAGTGCTTACAATTATTTGTGCATGTGGCACAGCAAAGAAGCAGGAGTTTCTGCTGAAAATGGTGATATGCACTAGGAACACTTGCTCCAAACAGCTAATCAGTGTCTCAGAAATGAGAGTCTAAAGGGTAGTGATGAAAAAATCTGAAAAAAATGAAAGCTGAATAATTGTTTTTAGGGATTTCTGCCCATTGCAGATGCAGTGGTTTGGAAAGAAAATGATAATATTTTCCCCTATTAAAATATTAAAAGGTTTTTAGATGGCTGAGTTTTGGCTAGCCATCATCAATTCACAGGAGAAGTAACAGAGAAGGAGCCTGAAACACACTTGGAAGAATGACAGGCTTCGTGCTTGGCCAGTTCTAGTGTGCCTCCTAATTTTTCACAGATGCTACCAAAAGACTATGTAGCTCTATGGGTTTGTGCCTGCAAGACACTTCTAAACTTGTTTCTTAACAGCCCTTCTCTTCTCAAAACAAAGCAGTGGAAGGTTCTTTTAACCTGGTGTGGACAGACATTGAACAGCCTAAGGGCTGGAGGGCGATTAACTGACTCGTTTATACTGGCAATAAGGTAGAAATTTTAAGTATGACAATGATTAGACAGCCTAGACAGAATATGTGAGGATTCCTAATTTCATAAACTCTTGACATCAGGTTACAGCTAGGATTCAGCTCCAGATTCACTGTGTAAATAGGTATTTCCAGCATGAGTGCTTACATGAGCAGTATTCCCATCAGAGTTAGCAGAGAGTTAATCTCCTCTGCTTCTAGAGGGATTCCCCCAGCCAAACTGTGTCTGCTCTGAGGAGACCTGAGTCCCTCTGTGGACTCTGTTTATTGTACTATCTCCACTGATTGCAACAAGTATAATTGCTTTGCAGATAAATGCATACTTAGCACACCGATACCTACACTTTCTCTGCATATCTGGATCTTTTTCTAAAAAAGATCCTGCATGTCATCTAGGAATTAAGGATTTGGTTCTGCAAGGCTTTGGGAAACTCTACAGGACTTTTTGGGAGATTGAGCTTCACATGGCCTTAGAAAACACAATGAGATTTGTGTCAGGTCACATGTGCCTGCTTTTTACTATTAAATTACTGAGTGTAATATTATTTGCAGCCTAGCATTT
This sequence comes from Illadopsis cleaveri, assembly GCA_013399915.1. Taxonomy (NCBI): domain Eukaryota; kingdom Metazoa; phylum Chordata; class Aves; order Passeriformes; family Timaliidae; genus Illadopsis; species Illadopsis cleaveri. Next base: position 830,532 of record VXBB01010841.1, read on the forward strand.
TATGAAGTTTCAATATGAATAATTTTGTGGGTATCAAAAATAAATTCTCAGAACAAAGTAGTGAACTGAAAGTGACAGTCAGCAGGCATTAGCAAAGTCTTGTTTCCATACAGATTTCAAAGATGGAATTGGTTGTTCTATTCTCTGTCTGCACTTATGAGCTTCATAGATGCTATCAGACACAGCTCAGAGCACATGTAAAGGTCATGCTCATCACTACTTGTAACAGCTTTTCTAAAATGTGTCATGTAAACAAATGGAAACAAAAGACCTGTTTTTTTTCTTTTGCAATGGTTTCAATCAGGAGCACCTTCCGTGAAGCCAGCAGAATTACACAACTAGGTGGCCCTGCTTGAGCAGGGAGAGTGTGTCTTATATTCTCAAACTCTTGTGGCAGGAGGGAGCAAACAAATCAGCACAGTGTTGATGTGATAGAAATCTCTTGGTTGATATCCATGGATTATACCATGGGCTGTTCCCCTGCTGGGCAGTGTTACTAAACCATTCTGTTTAATGTACACATTCTGATCTGTCTAGGAAAAGGAACATCCTGGACAGACTTGCTTTATTGTGGCTCATTGCCACCTTAACCTGGCCTCTCCTTCCCCAGCTCCTCTACCTCCAGCAGTGGGCAGTGATTTACTGGGAGCTGTACTGGGAGGTGGATGTTAAGACAGCCCATGTAGCTGTGTTTTGTTTTGTGTGGCCTGGCCTCTTTGGCTGTGGCTTTGCCTCAGCTCTGCACATGTGGAAAGTTTCATCTGAACATGCGGAAATGCTTTTTCACTGTGAAAGTGAACCAGAACTGGCACAAGTTGCCTGGGGAGCTTGTGGAGTTGCCATCCCTGGGATAATCAAAAGCCTTCTGGCCATGGTCCTGAGCAGCTGGCTGTAGGTGGCCCTGCTTGAGCAGGGAGGTGGCACAAGTGACCTCCAGAGATGCCTGCTAACCTCAACCACCTGAGATTTAAATCTGAGACAGTCAGTGCAAACAAAAGTGCTGTTCAGTGCTTTATGAGACTTCAAATGGAGCTGCTACTGCCTGCACTCACACAAGTGTTAAAGTTCTTTCAAAGCAGCTTGTCATGACAGTGACTTTCAGAATCACACAGAGGAAGCTAAGAAGAGACATGTAGAAGTAGAATAATCCTGACAAAAGTAGGAGTCTTAACTTTTCTTGGTTTGAGAAATCTCATGGGGCTGCTAATCTACAAGGAGTTCCTCTCCTAAAAGCCTCCCTGCCGTGCTACAAAGTCATGTTTCAGAGTATCAAGAGTACTGGACTCAGCAGAACCAGTGCATGGAAACCAGTGCAGGTCTTTTCTGCTGCTGCTCACTTAATGTGTACGCACTGGGCACTTTCAAATGCTGGGAGGAGATATGTGGAAAGAAAGGCTCTTGAACTGGTGAGCTTTGCAATCTGCAGAATGAGATTCTGCGCTGTTCCTTCTGGTTAAAGCTGTGGAAACAGTTAACACATTCATGTTTTTGAAGACCACTGATCTAGAACACTGGTGTCAACAGGTTACTACTTCATGATAGCTACCAACTCACTTTTTTGTGGAAACAAGGGTATTCTCTCATCCTTCCTTTAGCTACCTCTGTGAAGCACTGTCCCTGGGTGTTGTGCAGGTAAGTGGGTAGGTGAATTTGGACAGGTGACTACAGTCGGTGAGTAATTACATGATACTTTGAGATTTATTCCTTCAGTTGTTCCCAAAGTGTGGTGACTACTTCCCTGCTTCTTTCCAATGAGAAAACTCATTGCCAAATCCTGGAACCTGGCTTAAAAATCCCCATAGGAACATTGTGATCTTTCTAAACTGGATAAATGGTTTGCTATTCTTTGGCTATTGATATATGGGTATTCCTTCTTTAAATTTCATTCTATGTAATAGAAAAGATCTAACAAAAATTTCAATTATAAACTTTTGCTAGCCAGAAAGCTATCAGCCCTGGTAAGATCCTCTGTTGAACTACCAAAAGTGATTGAAAAGAGTACCCATCTTTCTTGAGTACTTTAGTTGACACTGATTTTTTTTTTTTGCAAAAATTAGTGAGAGTAGAAAAATAAGCTACTTTGAGTTGTTTCTTCCATGATGTGTCCTTCAGATATGCAGGTGGTAGCTCACTCCCTTTTGCAATGAAGTGAATTCCACTGCATGTGCTCTAGCAAAATTCCTGACACAGCTTGTTTGGCATGTGAGCACTAAGAATTATAGTTTTGCGAGGTGCAAATATTTTTGAGTGATTCCCTGATACTGTTTAAGCTTCCCATCTTCTAATGAGAGTGAAACACCTGGTTGTCAGTGACCTCAGTGTATTGTTCTGTTTTGTTTTGGTTTTTTTATTCCCTGTGTGAATCAGATTTGCCAAACCAGTGTTCTCCCAATCCTTGTCATGAAGAAGGGACCATCAAATGCGAAGATCTCAAGGGGGATTTCTATTGTGAGTGCAAGCGTGGCTGGCAGGGAAAAAAATGTGAAAAAGGTAATTTGGTTTCATTATCTTTTATTCTTGTATCAAAGATATTTTGGGTTTTGCTGTATTCTCAAATGGTCACTGATACTGTGCTGCACAATTCAAAAGTCACAGAACTGAACCTGGATTACACACTGTTCGTGTTTTTACCCTTCTGGGAAAACAGGTAGTTTTTTCACATCAACATTTTTATATGACTCTAGTGGAGCTCACCTTGATCTTGGCAAGGTAATCTAAGAAGTTCTCTCCACCTTTCTGCTCCACCCCTCTGAAAGCAGCAGCAGAAATAGAGTAGTAGTGGCTTTTCAAGCAGAACTGGGTCAGCTGCTGCTGTGAACCCTGGTGTAACAGATCACAGACCGCAGAGCCAGAGAAGCTGGCCCATCTTCCTATCTAGCATCCCTGCAGTGGGAACAATGACCTTCAGTCAGCAAGCTGAGGTCTGTCTGATGACACACAAATTGATAAAATTAGACTGTTAAAGCCTCCTTGCTAGTAGGACTTTTTTGCATGTCCAATTAATTCCACATATTCCATTGGTGTATTTCCATAACCTCAAAAGAGAATTTCAAACAGAAACTATTTGTGCAAGAAGTTCCAGCTGCCCACAGAGCTTTCTGTACAAGTTATTTTCCCTCCTCTTGTTTTCTGGTTTCTTTGGGGTTTTTTGTTGGTTTTTTGTTTTGTTTTGTTTTGTTTTTTGCCTGCAAGGTCAATGCTCTTGTGCTTGCCAATAGTAAGTAATGACTAGAAATCGTATCTAGCCAGTCCAGAATTGTGGCAACCAAGACAGCAGGAGATTCAAGCCTTTCCTTCTCATGTAAATACTTTGATGAGTTTGTAGGATCACTCAAGCATCTTATTTAATCAATTCAGAAACCAAGCCATACAGTATCCAGTTGGCTTTGAGAGCTCAGGCACTGATCAGTCTAAAGCATATTTTCTTATTTTCTGATAAAATGCCATGACATGCTGTTCTACCCATCAGCTAACTCTGGAGTCCCATAGACAAGCAGGATATAACGAGCAGGTAGGGTAGATTGAGGGTGAAACCCAGGCTCTGCTGGATTTTGCAGGCTTTTGCTGCCACTTTCAGTGGGGCACAGTTAAGCTCACAATGTTCAGCAGGTGTGAACTTGGAACTTCCTGTGTTCTCATGAGTTGTGTAATAGTAACAATATAGTGTTCCTGTTTTATTTAAAGCTTTTGTCCTGAACTTACTGGCCATAGCATAATTTTAGTACTCAGTTATGGTATAAAATACATCGCTAGTTTGCTTCTGCAAACAAGCTTCTTTGCCTCCACAGTGACTAAAGATACTTTTATGTATTCTCAGAGCTGTAAAGGAGATACTATTCAGTTACAGATCCTTCTCTCTCCTCCCCTCCTTTTTTTTTTGGAAGTTATACAAACTTGAGCTTATATGCATGAAGTGTTTGAATGAAGTCTTTGTGTGCTTTTTGTTATCACTGTGTTGCATTGTTGCATCTGTAATACTGTTTCTTGTTTGGTCTTTCTCCTTCCCAGGGCCTATTCCACTCTCACCCTGTAGATTATTTACAGATGTGAAAGGCTGACTGTGACACTTTCTTTTGATGTAGATATTGATGAATGCAGAACGCAGAATGGCGGCTGTAACCAGCTCTGCCTCAACAAGCTGGGCAGCTACCGGTGCTCGTGCTACAGTGGTTATGCTCTTAAAGACAGCAAAATATGTGAAGGTAAGCTTTGCCGGGACTCTCAGTTTGCTTCAGGGGGGATACTTCATGACTTACACCTGTGTTTTGGAGAGCTGGGTTGCCCTGAGTAGTCCTGGTCTGCTCCCTAGCCCAGAAGAAACTTGCTGGTAGCTCCCAGCTCTTAGCTTTACTCCTCTGGGGTTATGCTGGGTCCTCCAGCCAGTATACATGCCTGGGCTTGTCAGCAGTTGGACCATGATGCTCTCAAAAGCATAACACAGGCATGATTCACAGAGGATTTGTGGCTTGGATTATGCTAAATTGGTTTAGTTGATCAGTCCTCATATCCTGACATTGAGAGGAGGAAGTGCTGGCCAGATGTGTTGTTATGATTCTTTCCAGTCTCACAGTGTTGTAGTATGTGAACCATTTGTTTTTCTTTTGTGTGTTTCTTATTTTGTTTTTTTAGATTTGGATATGTGCAGCAGGTAATGAATTCAGATAGATACAGATGGCTAAATTCACTTCAACGCGAAATTAATAGGTGTAGAAAGGCCCTAGTGAAGTTTGGCAGCTATTTTACATACCAGCTGAGAATAGAAAGTGAGGACCTGAAGTTTCTGATTGAAACTGTTAAATGAATTTACATAACCAAAACTTAAGCAACTGAGATTTTAAAAGTGTTAAGAAACTGTGTGCTGAGACAGATTCAATAACTCAACAACAGGTGGCTGTTAAAGTTATGTTTATCTTATGAAAAAACAGGTATATATCTCTTAGAGATGGATGTGATGACATATTTCTAAACAATTTGCATACATGATTTGAACAACTTTTTATTACTACCAGCAAAAAGAAAAAGAGCAAGATTTTGTTTCTATGTCACTTCCACTCTAAAAAGTGATGACTGTATAGATTACATGGCATCCCTTCCTAATGGAAGCAGCCACTTAGAAGAGCCAACTTCACTTTTGAATTGTCCTCTGGTGCCAGTCAGCATGGACAGGTGGATGGTGAGGGGCTCACATATGTGTTTGTTTGCCTGTGTATGTACATTTGTTCCATACCCTAGTACAGTCTCCTAGAGCACTGTGAGCACTATTATATAAGCATTCTGTAGCTTCAATATGTGACCTTCCAGCTGCTGAGATTACTGTCAGGTGTGGTTATTGATAGCTCAGATTTATCATTGCATTTTGACTTTTTTTATGTTTGTTCCTGTCATCATGGGCACACACACAAAAGTTCCCTCTTGTCTTGATTTGTAGGCTAAGCTACATAGGGTACTCAGCCAGCTCACTCATACGTGGGAAAATCAACAAGAGTAATGTGTAATTGTAGTTTTAACACATACTAGAAAGCAAAAGTAAATATTAAACTTTAGGTAAACTGCAAATGTTTTGTCAACACTGGGATTCTGCAGGGTATCAGTTACCATGTGAGGAAAACAGTCAGGTTTTTTATGGACTTCCAGTTCTAGTTCATTGCCATTCCTTATGGCAAAACTCCACATCTCTCTGGCATGGCTTGTTCTCTGTGACAGATTGGGCTGCTTCAATCCTCCTTTGCCACTACAGACCAGCAAATTTAGATCTTAGCTTTGTGAATGTATGAAAATTTATTTTTTACCTGTCTGAGGACACAGAACAGAAATCTCTGAAGTGCCACAGGCTGAGTGTTCCTTCAGTGTTTTGGTAAAATTCATGCTGCTGCTCCTCAGTTTCTGCCTGCTGCTTTTTTTAACCTGCAGTTTCAGCCCCCCTGATTGGGGAGAGTGGGGCGTTTTGGTTTTGTGGTAGTTGCTTTGTTTTACAGTTTTTCTCCTGGTTTACTTTGCATTGCTTTTTACAACAGTGGTTAATGGCTTAAGCTAAAAAAGACAACCTGATTTTTGAAGCCTAAAGTCTCTTCTTATAGCTAGCTAACCCTAAAAGTAGATTTTTAAAGATACTGGTTTTTTGAATGTCCAAAATTATGCAGGGATCTCCTTGCCCTAAGCTCACTCCATGTGAACAGTGAAGTGATTATACTCCTCTGAAGTTGTGTTGTTTAATTGCTTGTTTTGCAGACATAGATGAATGCACAGCATCAGCTGACATCTGTGGAGAAGCTCATTGTAAAAATTTAATAAGCTCGTATGAATGTCTTTGCAATGCAGGCTACAAGTACGATGATGTGAGAAAAACTTGTCAGGGTAAGCTCAAGAAATATGCTACATTTATTGTATCATTTGAATCTGTAGAACCCCAGAAATTTAGTCTCAGGCTTCAGTAAAAGCTTTTTTTATTTCTTTGTAAATCTCACTTACACACTGGAGTTCTGTTCCCTTTCCCTAGCAGGGAGTGAGTTTGCCGTTTGCAGTCACCTTTGAGTTCATCAAGCTTGCTGTCACCTTTGAGTTCAGTGAGTTTGCAGTCGTCTTTGATGACTTGAACCAAGCTGTATGAGCCAAAGCAGTGAGATTTCTTGAAATCTTAACAAGTGCAAGATCTGGTGAAAGCTCAGAAGCATCTGTGCATGTTGCTGTCTCTCTTTATAGGACAAGAAAAGTCAGAAAGCAGTAGCTCTTTTTTCAAAACTCTTGTGGTATTACTTTGAACTAGGAACTTAATATGTACTGGAACCATGCACAGTTCTGCTGGCTACACTGCCGCAAGCTTTCTCAACAGAGTAAGTTTTGAAAGTATTCCAAAAGCAGCATTGTTCCCTGCCCTTTGTCTAAGTTAATGTAATGACTCAAATCACACTCCAACCAGTCTTGTTGGGCATTACGTGTTAAACTCTGCCTGAAGAGATCCCTGTGGGCTGTCACAATGTGCTTTCCTGCATTTGTTTGTGAAGAAGATAAAAAATACCTAAATGAAAAAAGAAAAGAAAACAGTGAATGAGAAACTCAGGTTTTATATGCAGTCCCTGACTGCAAGGAGCAGGAGCCAGTCAATAAAGGCATAGCAGAAGGGGCCTGAAGGGAGGAAGTCTTGTCTAGAAGTTAAAGCCCAGGGCTCTGCTCCAGCAGACAAGTTGAGTTCTGCTTCCAGCCGTCCACTGACTTGCTATGTATCTTTGGGCAGCTGGAATCTGTCTGTGAAAATAGATTTCACAGAATAAGCTTAGTTGGAAGGAACCCACAAGGATCCAAGGATGGATTAAGACAGGATCCAAGGATAGAGTCCAACTCCCAACCCTGCACAGCACCATCCCCAGGAGTCACACCATGTGCCCAAGTCCCTTGTCCGAACACTTCTTGAAGTCCATCAGGCTTGGTGCTGTGACCACTTCCCTGGGGAGCCTGTTCCAGTGTCCAATCACCCTCTGGGCCAAAAACCTATTTCTAATATCCAACCTAAACTCCCCTGACACAACTTCAGGCCATCCCTCAGTTCTGTCATGTTATCCATGTTTAAACAAACTCAGGGGTTTTGTCTCTCTTCTTCGCTGGTCTTGTGCAGATATAGATGAATGTGAAGAAAAGCTCTGTGAACAGACCTGTGTCAACTCACCAGGGGGTTACACCTGTCATTGTGATGGCAGAGGGGGAGTGAAACTTTCCCAGGACATGAATACATGTGAGGTATGTCAGTGTTCATTGCTGTAACTGCAAACAGACCTTTACTTTACAGCACTCTCTGATTCTCTTTCTGCTGTGTGAGGAGAATAAGCACTCAGAAATGTGTTTTTATTATAGAACATCATACCATGTGTGCCTTTTGCTGTTGGAAGGAGTGTTAAATCCTTGCACCTGGGGAGGATGTTCAGCGGCACTCCTGTTATCAGGCTGCGCTTCAAAAGGAAACAGCTGACAAGGTGAGGGCAATTTAGAATGACAGTGAAATGCTCTGACTGGCTTTGATGTATGCAAGAGAGTTGTTACAATAATAATTGACCCTACATTCCTCATTATTTGCTTGGATTATGAAGTCCTGTAAGGCTAAATGTTACCTAAACCAGTAATTAAGAAAGGCAGCCTTGACCACAGAGCTGCTAGGACAATTACTGAAATACAGTATTGTATTCTTTATTCTTGATGATGTTTTAAAAGCTGTATTCACATTTTAATGCTTTCAGGAGTGCATTAAAAGCTAGTATGTTTTAACAGAGCTTTAGAGCTGCTAGAATTGATGCTATCTGTATGGAAAGTACTCTGTGGTTTTTGAACTCTGCGTAACTAATTTATTTCTTGGCACCTGTGCGGTCAGACTTGTGGCTGAGTTCGACTTTAGAACCTTTGATCCTGAAGGTATCCTTTTCTTTGCTGGAGGCCATCAAGACAGCACATGGATAGTGTTGGCTCTGCGCAAAGGACGGCTGGAGCTGCAGCTGAAATACAGCGGGATCGGCCGTGTGACCAGCACTGGACCCCTCATCAACCATGGCATGTGGCAAACGGTGAGCACAGACTCCTGCCCCCAGGTCTTACCCCTGCTTGGCCTGTTTGGGATGTACTCTTCAAGTACAGAGAGACTTTGTGTATTTGTGGGAAAATGCTTTTCCAACCTATCTATCCATTAAATGCATGCCAGTGTGTTATACATTCTGAGGTGAGAATGGGATATTTTTCCTAATAAATTGAATTATACTTTATATCCATTGTAATATAGACTGCATCTCTTAATTTGCACAACCAGAGCAACCACTTGCACAAACAGTGCCTTTGAGATGCAGTAGGGCTAAGATGACTTCACATCAGTTCAAGAAGATGCCCTCTGGCTGAGGGGTGGAAGTGAGTAAGAGGGAAGGAACTCTGTTCTTTCAAGAAAGTTTCCAAATGTGTTTGGTGTGGGCAGCTGTGTGGTTGCTTTTGTTTATTCATTCATTTGTTTAGTCACAGGCCTCAAATTTTCTGAGGCCTTGACAAATCTCTTATGCTACACTATACTTTTTATAAAGTCTTCAGGTCTGTTTATATACAAAACAGACTGTTTCCCTTGTAAAGATATTGGGGTCTATTATAGAATCATAGGATTCCAAAGAAGGTTGGAAGAGACCTCTAAAACCATCAAGTCCAACTGTCAACCCAGCACTACCACTGTAACCCCTAAAGCGTCTTTTTATTGATACCATAATCCCAGCATCTCATGAGATTGTGAGGACTGTAAGGGGTCATGCTCCTCTTGGCACTCTCACACAACATCGACTGGTGATTTTGGGAGGGTTACGGTTGTTGCCATTTGTGCCAGGATCATGAAAAACATCCTGCAGTATGATCTACACTAGATGAACAGTTTATACATGCTTTCTCACTTCTGCCTTTTCCTCTCATTTTTTCTTACTTAATTAGTTCTTTTTAACCTTTAAGTTGATGTTCCTCTTGGGGAGTGGGTGGGAAGTTCTCAGCTAACTCACATATGAGACAAATGCAGATACTGGTAACTGTGAATCATTTTCTGGTTTACATTTTTTAGTATATAAAACCTCTAAGTTATACATAAAGAAATAAGCAAGGTGAGAAAAAAATTGTTTCTAATTAATAAATGAAGAAGTCCTTGAAAACATTCACTATCAACTGTCATTGACACTATCAATGTCACTATCAACTGACATTTGGTAATGTTTCTAGCAGATGAGGTGATGTTTGGTTCAGTTCCTTTAATATCAGTGAAACAATTTTAGATTCCAAATGGAGAACTGTAGAGGTTCAGTGAAGCTGTAGATAAAATGTGTGACATGTTGTATCTTTAAAAAAAGGAATGGTTTCAAGCCAGTTCTTACTGAATTTTATGGTAGGATTTGTTCTGCTAATTTGAAATATGACAATTGTAATTGCCTGCAAAGAGAGGATGGTGACCAAAGATGTGAAAAGCAGAGTGGATGCCACTGGGGTGACTTGGGAGTCACAAAAATCACCACTTACCAAGCTAATTCATTTAACACAGGAGCTAACATACTTGTTAAGTGCCAGACCTCATTATGAGATTATTACAAATTACCCCATATAAGTTTGGGGGGACACAGCTGAAATGTGTTTTCTTTCTTCAGAGAGAGAAGGCACTATGATAAAAGTGTCATGTTTAGGCAAGAATTAAATGTCTCCTGCCAGCTATAAGGGTCAGGGCTCTAATCCCCAGGCATGATCCTAACCAAGAAATTGCCCAGCTGAGTGGCTGCAGTAACTTACCCTGTGCATTTTCTGAGGGATTGTGTAAATCCCCCAGAAATCCTTCCTCAAGCCTTTTTGGGACAGTACAGACCAAGCTGTGGGTGCTGTGTGGGGCAGGTGGACAGGACCCATACAGATGGGGTGGGGGCAGAGGTGTCCCTGCAGCCAGAGGTGCTGCCCTGCATGTGGGCTGAGCAGGGCTGGGCAGCTGTCAGAGGCATGGATGGCACGAGTGGCGGAGAGAGCATCATGCAGTGCTGGCACAGGAATGTGTGCCTGGAGCAGGTCAATGGCCATAATTCTGGTGACTGTCTCTCGAAGTGAAACAGTGCAGTGCTGATACTGCCCCAAAGCAGAAGGATTTACCCACAGATGAACAGCAGCAGGAGGAAGGAGCCTTCAGTCTCTTGACTTCATAGTTTACACCTTTGAGACCTGGGACCTTGCCTGGTTTGCCGAGGGGCTGTTGATTTCTTCTTTTTCTGCTGTATTTTCTTATCTCTTGCTTTCACCCTAGAGATACTTGGCTCTCTTCTGCTTGACATTTAGTGTCACACACCTCTAAATGCAATTTAATGTATATGGCTGAGTGATACAGCTATAAATATGTTCCTACATTTTTTTCCCTCTCACATTTCTCCATTTTTCTCTCTGGTTTTTAATTTAGGAAATCCTGTTTAAGGATTTCTTTTGACCGTCTCCTATTACAAAACATGTAGCCACACATTTCATTTTAAGCATAGACTTGTGTGTACTTTGCAGCCTCACTTTCTATGAAGCACAAGCCCAGTAATCTTCAGACGTCACAGTCCAGGCTCAAGTGCAGTTGTGAGCTTTAGTCTAGACTTCAGTATGCACAGAATCAAGCCCTTAGTTTTCATTAGATCTTAACCAGAGGACTTTGGATACTGGAAAGAACTTCATATGGGTTGTGAGAAAACAACAATTTTACTATTTAACTTTCAGCAGATGGAAAAACAATGAGTGTTTAAAAGCAAAATATATGAAAAAGCACCAGCAGTGTTCTCATCTCTTGAACAAAAGTTGCATACTTTAAAGAAAATACGATGGCATTTTCAAAACTTCAGGCCAATATTTCTACCTGGGTATTTTCTCTGGTGTTAATTCTTCCTAAGATATTTTGAAATGAGCGTTGAACCAGCATTGAGAACACAAACAAGCAAACCTCAGGAAAGACTTTTAATGTGGTTATTTGTGTGTAGTCCAGCTGGATGAAGTGGCACATATGAAATTATGATACTAGAGAATGCACTCGCCTTCTATTTGTTTTGCATTTCCAGAAACAGTCATCATTTTGTCTTATTTTCAGTGTTCAGTTTAGCACTGCCCTGAGGACACAGTCTGGTTAACAAAAAAAATAACTTACCTGCACTGTTAAATGTCAGGGCTGAAAGTTAAGCAATCACAAGATTGGTATTTGGTTTTAACCCTGCAGCTGACTGTAGGTCTGTCCCTTTTCAGTGCTGTCCACTTGCTTTTCAGCAGACAGTGGACAGGCTGGCTATGTGCTATGAGCTATCCAGGGCGTGAATCCAAAACACAAAGATGACTTTCCTTATGGGTAACCATATGGGAGCCCTTAGCTGTGAGAACTGTCCTCCTGAATGTCCCTAAGCCATGGTGGCAGGCAGCAAGTAGCTTCTCCTTGCCACAGGAGTAGGGAATTGGAGCAGGATGCTAAATACAGGAATGCTTCTTCTTTTGGTTTATATATGATGGTAGTGCATCAGCTGTTAAGCTTTGACTGTAAGAAGCAGTAGCTTATACAGCCAGAGGACATTGTAAAGTAGGCAGAATGTAGTTTCCTAAACTGGAATCTGTTGAGAATTCCCACAGGCTTTAACCCCTTCTCTAATGGAATTCTACACTGATTTGGTTTTGCATATATAAAAGATCAGATGCAGCTAAGAACTCAGAATTTTTTTTTTATTTTTATGTAATTATTTGTTGTAGAATTTTAAAAAACTTTAGAAGCCCCTGAATTTCTGATGGTCCTATAAGTAGCCATATTTCTTCATGGTATGGGCGCTGCTGCAGTTGGCTTTTCCCAATTCCCGTTTGCTCTGTGTCTGCCCAGTGTCTGTGGCATGAGCAGGGAGAAGGTCTGTGCCAGCTCCTTGTGACACTCCATAGCCCTGAGCATTAGGCCAGTGGTGACCATGACAGTAAGCAGAGATGTCTGTGTGAGTTTTTGGCTACACAGCTTGTGTAGCTCAGCCAGCTGGGCTGTGGCTTATGTTCCCACACATTGGATGGGATTTACAACCATCCAATACCCTAAAAAAGCCTGTTTGAAACTGGCTTATGCGTCTTCATGGAATGCAGTCTGTAGGTGTAGGTGCTACTTTAAACAAGCAAGCTGCAGACAAATAAATTCGTGCCCTGTAGGATATGGCACAGGGCAACACCCCAGGTGTAAAGAGTGTTGTAGCAATATAAACCAGATTGCGCTGGAGTCAACAAGAGAAGAAAAAAGGTTCGTGAGAAGAAGAAAGTCTGTGAATAATCTTTTCTACTATCAAATTCACTTTATCTTCATTACTGAAGATTGCAATCCAAAGGGAGTGCCCAGGTACAAACCTGCTCAACCCTCCTTTATGTTACAGACATGGAGCAAGAGCTCAGAATGGCTGATGAGAGCAGTTTCAGGACAGCTAGTCAAAATGCAGAGAGAACCTGGCCTGCTAGCAGGAAGAGGGAAGGACATATCTAAACATCCTCTGAAACAGATAGTTGGTTCTGTAGAGCAGCTCACTGCAGCATCTGGGTGTCCCAGGGAAGAGCTGTACAGATGAAGAGTGAGTAGGTGGAGGGAGTATCTGTCATAGGGTGGGAAGAAGTTTATGAAATAGTGGAGATGTGTTCCTTTCTTCTGCTCTACAGGAAGATTGGAATTTTCTTCTGCTACAGCCACAGAACATCCCACTGGTAGCTGGACCCATGTCCAAGGGAGCAGAATCTTGGCCGCTGTTCAGTCTGGTGCATCAGCTCTCCCTCCACAGAAGCTCTATAGTGCTTCTCTGTGCAGGCTGGTCATAATAAAAATGATGAAATTTAAAAAAAAAATTCTGTGGTAATAGAATCTTCCTAGAAGTACCTTTTCAGAGACATGAAGGGAAAATCTGCAGATGATTTTTTGAGAGAAAAGTTATTGCCTACTACTCAGTTTCATTACCCTCTCAACATCCTCTGTTGTGCTTTTTGAAGAGGTTGGTGTTCAAAGACTGGGTCTGGGAGGCTTCTGCATTATCTTACACTGATCCAACAAAAGACATCTTGTTTGTCCTTCCAGTTTTTCCTTTCACATGTAGTTGAAATAGGAAGTTTCTCATTAATAACTCATTATTGCGTTTACATTTTGAATAAAGCAACCTACAAAAGTCATGTATTTAACCCACTCACATTTTTCTGTAGCTGTTTGGAAGTAGATGGACTGTCTTCACCATTAAGGGTAATCACATACTGCTTTCTAGAGTAGATCTACATATCAAGGTGGAATGTAACTTAAAAGGTGAACAAAGAGGTTTGGGGTCTGAAAATATTTTTGTCTTGGGGATTTCACTGGCGGCTGTCCTGTAGATGAGACTGCAGATACAAAGTTCTTTTCATACTGAATTATCCAATTTGGAATTTTACTTTTTCAGATCTCTGTTGAGGAACTTGAAAGAAATTTGATTATAAAGGTCAACAGGGATGCAGTTATGAAAATAGCTGTGTCAGGGGACCTGTTTACTCTAGACAAGGGAGTGTATCAGCTGAATTTGACAGTTGGAGGCATTCCTTTCAAAACAAAGGACCTTATTCTACCGGTAAGTATAGTATGAATGCTTGTGTTCCTTTGCATGGCTGAAGGGCTTGATTTCATCTTCTCTTGGGGTAATGTAGGTCCTCCCTGAGCGCAGTTCAACCTGCCCTGAAAACAGGTGGAATTATCACCTTCTGGATACAGCTTTCTGTCCATTGACTATAGCAGGAGCCTAAGCACGTAGCAAAGTTGAGACTGCAGATTTTTTTGATTGGTAAATTTGGGTGAGATATATCCCACCTGTGGAGTTAGGGCACAGCAAAACTGGAGCACAAAATTCACAGTGGTCATGCTGGCTTGGAGAGCATGAGTGGCCCAGGGGAGGGGCTGGTGGGCACATTGCTGTGTGAGGGTGCCACTGTGCCTATTAAGTCTGGAACCAACATCAGGCACATGTTTTGTGTTGCAACCAACTTTTGTGCCTCATGTATAACATATCACAGTTTGCTGTTTCAGTTTAGTGAGATATAAAAACAGAAAAACAGAAGCTTATTTTCTTTATTTCCTCCTAATTGAAGTAGATACAGCATATGAATAAAAGTTAAGGCATTCCTTGGGTGAGACTGTATGATTGCTGTGTTCCTGGAACAGCTGCTGCTCAGGCTGGTTTGAATGTCCACCAGAAGCAGAGTTGGCACCTTGAAATCCAAATTTGCATCTATTTATTCCTAAATGAGGTGACAAGCTTGTGGCTCTGTGACTGGGAGTGCAGCAGCTGAGCCTCACAGCTCCTGTGCCTCACAAAAAGTCATTCAGGGCCACTGCATGTGAGAAACAGTAAGCTCAGGGTGTAGTCAGAATCTAGGATTGAGAACCAGAAACTCCTCAGGTTTTATCCTGGCTCAGACACTTAATTGTCTCTCTCCTTCAGTTAATTGGGGGTAGCGGTGCTGATTTAGGGGATTTGCAAGGAGCCTTCTCTTTACACAGTGATTCACATTTTAATCCTGTACCTGATGTTTGGTACAGATAGCCTGACTAAAAGCTGGAAGGAGTAAGGTGTGTACAGAGTGGTGTGCTGGTCTTCTGGGGCAGGCGGACCTCCTTGAGCCAGAACCCAAAAACTTATACCATAATCAGCTCCAATGTCTGTCATGTGTGCCATGCAGACTTTGCAATGACAAAAAGGATTGGGATTTTCAGCCTTAAGTTAGCCTCCAGCATTTGCAATGCAGAATTACAGAGCTTTGGCTACAGAGCTGTGGAAATAAATGGTACTAATGATGGGCAACATATAGAGGAGCTTACAGAATCAATACAACCAAATCAGCACCTGCACTAGCTAGTGCCCTTCTGGCCTGTGGAGTCAAGCTGACCTCAGGGGAGTTTCCTGGGGAAATGCTGACCACTCATTTACTTGGAGTTGCAGGATTGGGGTTGCCGCCTGTTGGTTTGCATGGGCATAACACGTCAAAATAATTTCTACTGTCTAGTATCATAATATAACTCAGTATTCCTTTGCACACAATTCCTCTTCACTGAACAAGAGTTTGAGACATAAGATAGTGCTTTGTCTTCCTAGATAAACCCTCGGCTGGATGGTTGCATGCGGGCGTGGAACTGGCTGAATGGGGAGGACACCTTTATCCAGGAGACCATAAAGATGAATGAGAAGATGCAGTGCTTTGCTGTAGCAGGACGAGGGTCTTTCTATCCTGGCCAAGGTTTTGCTGTGTTTAATCTGACTTACAGTAAGTAGGCTGGGGTTTTTTATTTCTGACCTGTTGTCCTGCCATTAACCATACCTGGTTAACAGTGTAAAACTTAGATGTATGCCAGACTCGTTGATTGATGCAGAAAAGACTAAACTTGTGGTTCCTTAATGAAGGAAGGCCCCTATATGATAGTTTGAGCCAGTGCAAATATGCCTAGCATGGATTAGGTTCTTTCTGTGTAGCTCCAGTAATACATTTCATACCCAGACTGGCTCCAGCTCATCCTCAGCCTTAGAGACTTTACATCTCTCTGTCAGCAGCTTAGGTGCTTCCAGTCCTTACCATTTTTTCCTGCTCAACAGGGAGAACTGCAAGCCATACTGCTTGAGGACAGAATAATTAATATTTTCTATTGTCTTGGATTCACTTTTAATCATGGGGTGTCATTACTTACACTTGGGACAAAGGCACTAAGTATATCTCTGATAGAAGCCAATGAAATTGGCATACAGTAATAACAGGTTTCAGGTCAAACTTGTCCACACGAACGTAGCACTTAGAAATGCACCTTTTATTGTTCTAGTTTATTGTGTTTGCTTATCTGTGTAATCAACTATCAGTATTTCTGAACCCACACAAATGCTGATCGTCTATTTCAGTGTGGTGTGTAAGTCCTGCTCTGCAGGAGCCATCTGTTCAGTGTTATGTGCATTTTTCTGCTGTGCCATGGTAAATTAGGGAGTTCCAGGTGTCTGTCATATTACTTAGCACATGGATTCAAAAGTTGCAAAGTAAAGACAAGGCAGCATCTAAAGTGCAGGTGAAGTGCAGATGACAGGACTCAGCCAAGGCTTCAGGACCTGCATTTTTTTTCAAACAAATATTTTCTCTCTCTCTCTCTCTCCTTTTTTTTTTTTCCTTTTTTTTTTTTTTTCTTTTATTTGCAGCAGTAAGCTTTATAAAGGATGGATTATTGTATTTCAAGATGTGGTGAACTAGCAAAGCTAATACTCCTGTGAAGAAAGGTTGTAGGAGAAGGATTGAGATCTTTTTTTGCAGCCTGCATTACCTTTTAAATTATAAGGGCACTGAGGCAGTAAGAAAACACCAGAAAGTTTAATTCAGTGTTTAACAGGTGAAATAAAACATGTCACACTTCTGAGAGACTGGTGATCAGCAAGAGTTTGAGTAGGTGATGAGTGTAGTATGTTTATACAATTTCTAAGTTTAATACAGCCTTTCATGGAAATGTTTCCTGTGTGTCAAATTTCAACTTCGATTTCTCAATGATCTTTGGGCAGACTGGTTCAAAAATTGGTTTTTGATTGACCTATCTTGCAGCAGTTCTTTGAATGTGTCAGATTGGCAACCATGGGAATTTGACTAACTCTTTGTGATAAAAAAGCTTAATGTTATCCTTTGACATTCTGAAAAGCAGCAGAATGCATAAGGTAACAAGAGGAAACTGATGCCATTTTCTTGTCCAATTTTATGTTCAGGTGCTTTGGTTTTTGTTTTTTTTTTTAATTAAAAAAATATGTGGCAGTCCCTCGAGATGCTCATCTGCCTATGCACTTCTCCAGGGAGAAATTGAACAGCTTACCTATTTGACACATTGTCCTATGAATTTCTTTTTCTGCAGTGCAACCTTCTTCTGGAAATGAAACCAAGACAAATTGGGAAATTGAAGTAAATGCTGTAATTAAACCAGCAACAGATACTGGTGTGCTGTTTGCCCTAGTTACAGAAGAAGCATCTGTCCCTTTATCACTATCTCTGATTGACTATCACTCCACAAAGAAACTGAAGCAACAGGTACAAACAAGTGTTTTTGTAGAGAAGTTTCCTTGCTGTTTCCTGGTAACTGGAAGTCAATTTCAGAAAAAGTTGTCAGGTTTGCTGCCTGCCTCCTTATTTGTCCCCCCTGTTCAGAGCATGGTCTGAAACAACAGTGCTTGCCTGAAGTTCTGCCTCTTATAGGTGTGTGTCAGATGCTAATGGAGAGCTCTTGGCAAATGTGGCCTAGATAAACCAGGGATTTCCATCCTCACTTATCAGTAACTGCCCCAAAGTGGCCAAGAGACATGCTTTAGGTGTGGGAAAGGCCAGTTATGGTGGAGTGTTGAAGCTACTATTTAATGGCATTCATAACAAAGGGCTAGATTCTGGCTTTCCACAAGGGTAAACCAGGGAGGATTTCACTAAATCCCATGAGCCAGTTTTCATTTCTAGTACAGTAGCTCCAGTTGGTTTGGTTCTAGTGCAAAATAATGACTTCTGCAAGACCCACTAAGAACTCTGTCTGAGAAAATGTGGTTTCAAGAATTAGTCCCACTGGTTCATTGGTTTTTCATCTATGCAAATGAGCTCAGAACTCAATCAACAATAGTAATAAGCCTAATTCTCTGGAGGCTCTGCAAAGTATTTGTAATAAAGGGCACATTGGGCTCATCCTGGTACTGGTTAAGTGTAGCCAGCTATTTTTCTGCTCACTGCCTGTTTTTCTTTCTTTCCCCTGCTGTTCAGTTTGTCATCATGGCCTTGGAGAACACAGTTGTGTCCAGACTGGCAATAAATCTCTGTGATAAGAAGGAACACTCTGTAGACGTCCTCCTCAAGAAAGATCACTTATCCCTGAGGGTAGATGGGGTAGCAGGAGAGAGTGAACTAAGCATCTCTGAGCTAGAGGACAGTCTGTCCATCTTGGAGAGCTCTTTGCAGTCAACGAAGACATACGTGGGAGGATTGCCAGGTGAGCCTCCAGTTTTGTACCATGGACCACAGACTTCCAACTCGCCTTGCTGAGCTGGGAGTTAGGAAAACTCTTTCTGTTCAAGCTGAGAGACTCCTTCTCTGTTTCTGCTTCAGCAGGCTTTGTCTGCAATGCAGGAACATAATGGATCTGGGGTTGCATTTGAATGATTGTGTCCTTCTGAGAGTAGCTGGAGGCAAAAATAGAAAGAGGAGGTTTTGCTTGTTCAGTAATAGGAATGGTTTAATCTGAAGGCTTGCTGTAAGCTGGGTTATTATCGTAAACCTGGTAAAATCCATAGGAGCTGGACTGCAGGTTCCTGCAGTGTTTCATTAATGTAATGAATCTTTTGGAGGACTCCTTGAGGGGAGTACTAGGGCCTCAAGTTATTTTTCCTGAAACTTATCACAGCATGACACAATTAACTGACTGCCTCCCAGCAGAGAGCATATAGGGCACAACCAAGGAGTTAACACCAATGTATAGTTTCTCTGGCTTTTCAGCAACAACAGAGATTCTTCTGGTAGGTCAGTTTGCTCCTCTCTTCTGAACCTGTAAGATCAAACTTTCATCTGAATCATGAATTTTGGCCTGGTTTGGGAGTTTGTTTCTTGTTCTGCCTGAACAGGTTTATCAGTCCCTTCTGCTGAGGAATGCTATTAAAGGAACACTTATGTCTCTGATGCACATGATGCCAGCAGCTAAACGAAATCTTGTCCTTACTTGCCCAAGCAAGGGAGAGGTACAAATATTGGCCTCTTGGTAGGTGCTGAGGCAATCAGGCTGGAACAGCGTGGCTGAGGTGCCACATGTACTAGGACACATGGTGCAGCTGTCTCCACCATGAGCAAGCATTTACAGAGGTTTTATGCTGATGATGCAAATGGCTCCCAGTCACACCTGAAAGGGGGAGGCCACATACTCTGGGATGTTCACACACAGGCAGGAACAAGACTGAAATCCCAAATGTGGCATTTTCCAGTCTCAGATTGAATTATCTAAGCTGGTCATTGCACAGGCAAGAGAGGTTTCCTGCTTTCTTTTAAGTAGCTCTCAGATGCACAGCAGAGACTTCCATAGCTCAGAAAATCATCCCATTCTGTCACTGTCCCAAGTTCTCTGTGGTTTGCTTAGATTACCTGTGCTGGGTGCAGCAGTGGTTTTAATTTGCCAGAGCTAAGTGTGAGATACCATGGCTGTGGCAGTTCAGACTCAGCTGGCTGCTGTGGGTTTAGCTACTGCCCCTCCCTTTGATCTGTTGTGCTTAGCAACAGGAATTTCTGCCAGCACTCTGCTTTTGCCATTGAGAGGAACCCAGCACTTGCATGAGAAACCCTGTCATTTGCCAAATAAATAAACATTTCAGCACTTCAGTTGGATTAATCACTTTGGCTTAAGTAACAATACCAAATGGTCAGATCTGAGTTTGGCTCATTCAGATTTTGAAAACATTTCCGTAGTTTTTGGTTTTTCTGTGCTTCCATACCCTGTGGAAAAAACAGTATAGTGGTCAAACTTCACGTCTTTATTCCATTTGCCACAAATAAAGAAAGAATTCTGGATTCAAGTGTGTAATAAGTCTGATCCCAACCACAGCTAATGTTGCAGATGTGGAAGAAATACTACTTAGAGTTGCAACAGATAAAAGGGAACATGTAGACATGTATTACATTTTCCATAGGCTTTTCAGTTCTGCTAAATCCTAAATTATGTTATTTATGTGACGCATAAGTGATTTTTCAGAAAATAGGCATTCCACCAGGTGATGGAACCTTTAAAATCTTTACATGACCACATTTCAGACAGATCCATTTCTAGTCATAATAGAAAATGAAATATTTCACATTAGTTACAACTACAACACAAAGAAAAAAACCTTTTTTTAAAATCCTTTACAAATCCATCTGAAACCCCACACTGTCTTTCAGTCAGCCCTGTGGCATATGTAACAGCAATCTGCTTGACTTCTTAGATCAGTCTTCAAGCTGTTAAGTCACAACTTCAACTCCTTCTGACTCAAAATTTAGTTTACATTCATCTGAGGTATGACAACAGAGGTGCTGCATTCCTTTAAGCAGCCTTTGCAAATAAACTTAAGTAAATGGGGAGGAATGGGAAATAGATAACATCATTAATTAAAGCAATTACCAAGCAATGGTACTTCTTCCCCAGGAAGCTGAAGAGATTTATAGTATTTCTTTGTGACTTACACAGCTCCCACAAATGTTCTCTCTCCCACTCAGTCCTGAATTCTGTCTGAGCTGTATCTGATCACATCAGCCCTGCATATCTCCAGGCAGAACACTTTAAATTTCATATAATCTTGGGTCAACAGGACAACCTATTGTTCAAGTTGTCCTTGCTTCAATGTAAAGATAAGTGATTTATTTAGCTACCTGAATCACTGTGAAGTTAAATATTCTTTGACACTTCCATTATTTTCCATTGCACAACTAGTTTGATTGGCTCAGCTTTGGGTTGTAAATAAACTAATGACCTTAGGGGAAAGGTAGAGGACAGAGCTCATGTAGATTTTCTTGTCGTTATGTTACTGTTTGTTTACGGTCAGTGTGTATATAATATTACAGAAGTTAGTAGTTAGACTGACTAATTTCCTCTAGTCTATTGGATTGTACTTAGTGTCTTCTTCCTTGCCATCTGTTTTCTGCCCCTGGTAAACTGATTAAAAGAACATCACTGTGGATCCCCACAGTAAAAATTAGTCTCATCAGTCTGACCAATTCAACTGATGCATTCCAGCACCTTTGTGATGAAGGCCAGCAACCTTCCTGTGCTCATACACAGCAAAATCATGGTAAAGATTAGTCCAGCAAGTGGTAGAGGCTGGATATGGGAAGTGCTTTCCTGTCATAAAATTCTTCCTATAATATTTTGGAAGCTATTTTGAGGAGAAACAGATTTAGGGGAAGGTCTAACATCTCCACCAATAACAAAGCAGAGGGTTCTGAGATGGAGGGGGAAAACATGGGGCTGTGTGAACACAGTGTGCCACTGCAGTGAAGCCTTGCTGCTGTGCAGCACAGGGTTTCATGGTTGCACCAGGTCTGGAGGCCTTGCAGACACAGAGCAGCTGGGGAAGGGTTCAGCCTGGGAGAAGGGCTTTTGTGCACCAGAACAGATGGTGTTTTCCTCACGTCTGGGATTGTGCTCTTGCCTTCTGGCGAGAGGGCAGGGGGAGGTAGAAACCGTAGTATGGAAAGAGGTGAGCTTGAATTCATTGAAGCGAGAGCCATCTGAGCCTAGGTAGGGCAGGTATTTATTTAAAAGCAGCTATCACAGATATTTATCTCCCCTTTCCAACAGACGTTCCTGTCACTTCCACTCCGGTCACTGCGTCCTACCACGGCTGCATGACCCTCAAGCTGAGCAACACGGCACTGGACTTAGATGAGGCTGTCTACAAGCACAGTGACATCACCTCACATTCCTGCCCTCCAGTCCAGGAGGGTCAGTAGGTACCACTGCAATGCGAAAGTTTTATACTCAGAAACTTTCAGTGCTTTTCTTTTTTTAAAAGATATAAATTATTCAGATCTACTGCACTGCGTGTATAGTTTCTCTTAAACACTGAAGTTATGTAGGAGCTACTGATCCTTATGTCAGATTGATTATTGAAATACTCTTTGCTTTGAGGTTTAAAGGTTGTAATATATTTGTAAATAGTTCAGAAGACTAATATTAAATAAGTCAAAAGTACAGAATATACTGAAAGTGAATACTATCTTAAAACTGTAAGAGACAGTTTCATCTGTAATGTGGGAAACCTGGTAATATATGAGTGTGGACTGGAAGAAAAATAATAATTCTGTATTATTTTTTATTACCAAACACTGCTTTCTGATTTGCAAAATATGAGAGAATAAAATATTTACAGACAAGTTTTTAATTTAGCTGTACTGAGATTATTCTGTATTCTGTTATTTGGAGACAAATACTCAGATTATGCCTGATGTGGAGGTTACATTGGGTGGGGTGGCGGGGAGGAGGAGAGAGAAGGGCTGGGATTTTTCATTTGTTGGGCNTTTTGAGGTTGGGGGTTTATATGCTTACATCAGTATTTCATATCTTCTCAGCTGCAGAGCGAATGGTGGCTGCTATTCTTATTGCTAGAGTTTCTCTTTCTGGTACCACAGAAAGAAGACTCAGTTGTGACCTTTAGAGAAACTCTTGGTCAACAGAAAATGGAAAATGGAAAATGAAGTTTGGTCAGCAGGAAACATTTAGAAGAAAAGACTCAGTAAGCTGAAAGCCATACAGCTTGTGTGTCAATAGCTGCTGGAGAAAATGATGAGGTGTTGAGAATTGGAGAATATCATCTGTTGATGATATATTTTTGCTGCTGCATTTTTAGGTTGGCTCATTCACTATGAGCCTACTGGGAGCAGAGAGGCTTGAGCTGTGAGAGTTAGCCAGGCTGAACTGCATGAGGTGAGAATATCTGTGGGGGTTTATGCAGGAAAGGTTTTAGAGCCATAAAGTGTGTTCAGATTTTCAGCTATCCTTTTGAAGCTGGGATGGGCTTTGCCTAGCCTGTCTTGAGTTACTTAAATCTTGTTTTATTTGGTCCTTGTCTTGCATCAAATTAATAAACTGAGTAATCTTGCAATATGCTGCAGTGCAAATTCCAAGTACTGGGTGGCTAAAGTTACACTATCCTTTAGAGGATTAGCATGAAAAAGGTCTAATTTTACAAGGTCTATTATAAATTATTCTTGGCCAGTCATGTTATGTTTTCCCTAAGCAGATAAGGAGATGACACATTAGTCTAATAATCCTCATGCGTGGTGACATCTGTGACCAAACTGTGAAGATACAACTGTCCCAGAGGAAAAGAGAAAAGAGGGGGAAGACTATTCTAAGCACATTTTCTGGCAAGGATCCCTGCTTTATTTAGCAAAGAAGAAGAAGTACTCTATTAGCTATTAGACATGACATCTTATCATGAGCAAATCAATCAGCAATAATGCAGTAGAGCAGAAAAGAACAGAACTTCATCACTTTCAACCAATCTACTCATTTATACTTTGAGGAAGACCTACTGTCAGGTCTGACCAGGAACAAGTTCGAAAGGAAATTTCCCACTAGACAGTAATAACTTACTAGCAGACTGTGCATGGATAGGAAATCCCAGGAGTAGTTCTATGTTTTTGCTTTTTTTTAGTTGATCAAGAGAAACCACCTTGTTCCTGAAAGTGCTTTATGTTAAACCACCTTGTTCCTGAAAGTGCTTTATGTTACAGCTGATGACTCCGGATCAATTTGTGATTTGATGGAGAATCCATGAAAGATTAGATTAGATTAGTACCTTCAGTAAGAGCTGGAAATCCTGAGGATATTCTGTTTAATAGAATGTCCATACTGCAGTGGGTTTTTTCTGTATGTTTTTCATGGTTATTTTAGTCCTTTACCAAAATACAGCTCTGTGCTTGTTTTTTGTTAATATTCTTCACAGTAGCCAGTATGGGGCTGTAGTTTGGGTTTGTGCTGGAAACAATGTTGATAACTCTGGAATATTTTAGCCTTTGCTGAGCAGGGCTTGCAGAGCGCCAAGACCTTCTCTGTTTCTCACCCCACCCACCAGTGAGGGGGCTGGGGGTGCACAAGGAGTTGGGAGGGGACACAGCTGGGAGAGCTGATCCCAAGTGACCAGAGGCATATCCCACACCATATGGCCTCATGATCAGCACATAAAGCTGGGGGACAAAAGGGAAAGGGGAGGGACACTCAGAGTAATGGTCTTTGTCTTCCCAAGTCATTGTTTCACATGACATTGCCCAGCTTTCCTGGAGATGTCTGAACACCTGCCTGCTCACAAGAAGTGGTGGATGAATTCCTTGTTCTGCTTTGCTGGTGTGTGTGGATTTTGTTTTGCCTGTTAAACTGCCTCTATCTCTGCCCACGAGTTTCTCACTTTTACCCCTCTGATTCCCTCCCCAATCCCAGCATGGGAGAGTGAGTGAGCAGCTGCCTGGGGCTGGGCCGCCGGCTGGGGTTCAAAATCTCTCATCTATCAAACTTGAAGTAACTCCACTGAAAAAAACAGACTCGGAAGACACCTATTTTTAAACCAAGAAGATGAAACAAGCCCTGTTTTACTTTGTTCTTTTCAAATGAAACATGCAAGCAAAATAGTTTCATGTCTGGTATTTTTGTAAAATCTC
Source organism: Illadopsis cleaveri (assembly GCA_013399915.1). NCBI lineage: Eukaryota > Metazoa > Chordata > Aves > Passeriformes > Timaliidae > Illadopsis > Illadopsis cleaveri. The sequence continues at coordinate 855,204 of VXBB01010841.1, forward strand.
TGTGGTAGTTCGCAAAAAAACTACCACCTGGCATAAATGAATCACAAACATGTCTGACCTTTGTGTTAATGTAAGTGACACTATTTATGAGGCCAGAATTATTTTGGGTCCTGGAAATGTGAATCCTGTTGTACATTATGGTACTCTGCAGTTCCATACTAAATGTAATGTATACAATAGCATTTAATTTTCAAATTCAGAGCAGAAATTGCTCCTGGACTTTGCATATGTGTGCATGTATTTGAAGATATGCACCCTGACTCAGTCTGGAGAATGACAGAAGAGGTGGGGGTGGGGGGCAGGAGGGGAGATTGTGTGAAGGTGAATTTTTTTAATACCCTACCGCAGTACCATACTGGAGAAAGATTTGGAGGAAGAGGTAGCTGCTATAAGCATTCCTTCATTCCTTCTCAGTCACTTGCTTCAACCCAAGAGAAACATTGATTTCATCCTTGTTCAGTTAGTCTAGGTGCTCAATCCAAAGGGATGAAGTCTGTTCTGGACTTTGAGTCCTCAAAATGAACCCAGGTGGCTCCTGGGTATTCATAGCAAGTAAAAAGAAGTAAATATGTGGCTTCACTCATTTCATAATCAGAGTGACTGTGCTTTTCACAGCATTCATTTGCACAAGAACTAAGCATTTTGGATGCATTAAATTAATGTTTAAAACAAAACCAGTGGTCTCCTCTCTGACTTCTGTTTCTCTCAGCCATGTTCATATAACCCACCTTGTCAACAATACACATAAGGCACCTCATCACTGCTCACTGGCCTAAAAGTTTGCATCTCAGAAAAACCTTAATTGAACAAAAGGTGGCTTTTATGGTCCATATAAATGAATCTCTCTTCTTACGTGTATCAGTACTGAATCTTCTTTGTATACATAGAGGTAAAACACATGAATTACTAGATATTTCTTTGAAGTTACAAAGTATTATGCAGAAGGATGATCACTCTTTTTTCTATTTTAAGCAGGTCTGATGGTGTCACTTCCTTTCAAAGGAAACTGTCCAGTAAGCTGGTTTTGTTTACGTAGGGGTTTGTTTATATCTTCATGACACAGAGCAGCTGCTTAAAATGTTAATGAGAAATACCTTACATTCCCTGTTTTACTGTTTGGCATTTCAGGAAATTTCTAGAGCTTCATTGCTGTCTAGACTGTAAAATCTATGGAGCAAGCAGCACCAACACCCTTCCTGCAGGAGCAAAATGCAGTGAAGGGATGCAGCATTTAGATGGGTTTTTATGCTGGTTTTAAGTACCCCTATCCCAAAATATGGGAGGTGTGTGCCAAAAGGAATCCCAGCTAATGTGGTGCATGGTGAGGAGGCAGCGTGCAGACAACAGGGACATGGCTTTTTTCCTGCCAATGGCACTGCCAAAGGTATTATTGCTTAGCCTTTGGAGAAAATAAATAAATTTTAAAAGTAATTAGACCCCTTCATTCACTCTGTTTCATTCATTGTAAAATACCTGCATTAGGTCTTGGATTAACTTAAAAATAAATAAGAGGCATTTAACCTAAAATGGTTTTGGTTGTGGTGCTCTTTTGTCTAGAAAGGAATTAATTTGAACACTAAAGTGTAGCCTAAAATACATGTCTGGAAATGGTATTTTTAGTGCATTAATGTGACATTTTACTATGCAGACTAGACTGGCATGAAGTTCAGCTAAAACAGTTCCAGTAGAATTAGCCTTTCTATCTGAAACTTGGAAAGGGAAACTACTTGGTAGGGTATTTCTTCCTCTGTTCTTTTGTTTTCCTTTCTTTCCAAATATAAACAGCCTTAGGTATAGTATAAATATACACAGTGAATTTTATTGTAAAATAATTGCCACACTTTATTAGTACAACACTTTCATCAGAAGAGTTATTAAGCACTACAAGCAAACAAACTCTTTCTACCCAAAATGACTGACTCTGGGAGCTACCAGCTACTCACTCAGCACAGGCTAAAACCCCTTGATATTGGTTTATGAAAGCAGAACACATATCTGGAGTGTTTTCTTCATTTTTCCTCTTGAAGAAAATCTATTCTGCAGTGGACTGAGAGGGAAATATCATGCTTACAGTAGCCAGAAAGTTCTACTACATCTGACTGCAGGCAAACTGAGTGATGATGTGTCTGCCCTTACAGTTCCAGGGCTCTGCCCTGCTCACAGGGAGATGTGGGTAAAAGTGGAGTGGCAGTAACACACTCTGTGCTGGGTTCCTTTGGGAAGTCTAGTGCCTACAGCACAGTTTCTGGAGGTTTCTTTAAAACAAAATAAAAGCCTACCAGCTACTAAAATAAATTCTTTGTTTTATGGTGCATATGGTGGGGGCTTTTCTCCAGGCAAGCAGTAAGTTGGTGTATAGAGGGCTGGAGCATTTGGAGGAAGACCATAGCTGGAGCTGGACTGAGATGGAGGCTGAGTTTCTTCTGATAAAGAAATGTCAGTAGATGATGTTCCTGGAAAATTGCTGGCAGGCTGTATCAGACAAAGAAAAATAACTTCTTCAGTATTGAATAATGCAACCCCATTGCAGTTTTGTGCTGTTTGCCATGTATTACATAATGAGCCCCATGATTAAATTTCTCATGCATTGCAGCACATTGGCTTTAGTTCTTAAGCACCTGCTTAAGTGTAGCAAGGTGTCTAGTAAAACAAGACAGATTTCATCTGTAACCCAAGTCATTTTTAATAGACATTGTGCAGATAGCTAGGCAATAGAGCAGAACAGGAATTTCTGCAGGAAAAGATGCTTGGCTTCCTGGGTGAGGCACAGCACCTGACTGACTGATTAGGTTATATGTAGCTGCTGTTTCCAGGCATCACTGTGAAATTTAAATGACCTCAGATGTAATTAATCTGAGTTATAATACTTGCAAAAATGCAAGGTGTTATTCCTTTGCCAAATGCAGATTCCTCTTAAGAGACTATTTCACAGGTAGGCATGTCTCCCTCTTTGGCTGTCAGCTATGATGGGGCTTTGGCTGAAAAAGGCATGAAAAATAAATGGAGCTTGGGAAGTAGCCCATCTTCAGGAACAAGCAGGATTCATTAAAACAAAATGCATGTAGGGAAAAATATTCAGCATAAAATCCTACTACTTTAAACCAAGTTTTGTCACTGATTTCAAGAGGGTGAGGATTTTATTCCTCCTCTCATATGCCAGCACATGCCAGTCCATGGGCTTCAACTGAAGACTTGGGCTCAGCTCCCCTCAGGTTCAGACTTTAAGTGAACTTAAAGTGCCTGGAATTTAAAAACAAGATAAAGTAATCATGGATCTTTTTCAAGGGAAATGAAAAATCTGGGCAAGTGGTGTTCCCTGCTGCTAAAAAAATTAATAGCCACAATCTAGAAGGCTGGGGCCAGGGCTGACCCTTAGACAATGACATCTCAGAGCTGTCCAGGGCTGGCAGACCCCATGCCAATGTGTTTGCTTCCTCCATGGGGCTCCATGTGAGCAGCGGCTGCTGCCCTGGGTCAAACCCTCTGGACAAGGAGAATGTTGTCATACATTTGTACCACACAGTGACTTTGTGAATGAGAATGGAGACATCCCAATAGGAAGGCTCATTTATGCCCTTTAACTCTCTGAGGCAGTGCAGGTATACTGACAGACCTGCTAGATACATCAGCTCCAAACCTAGTTGTTGTGGGTCTGGGTTGGCTTTGGGTTTTATTTACTTTAGAGTTGTTGCTTCCCTCCCCTCTCAAACTGCAACCACTGCTTCCGTCTATTTGCCTGGAATTGTTTCTGCAGGGAGTTCTTCTCTAGCAGGAATAACTGGCACAACCCATAACTGCTGTCATCACCACCAGTCCTTGCCCAGCTAATTAGGACCAGTACCTGCCCAGCTGGCAGGCCTAGTTGTGGCTGAACTGTACCAGTAAGGGATGTATTATTTTGTTGGCACGTCACAGTAAACAAAAGAAATGCTGGTTACATCCTTTCAAAATGCATTCCTGCTATCACCCTTTCTTTTTGCCATTTGGCTGATTTATTTTATAGACTTTGCCTCTCTGGCAAGCATTTATTCAGTGAGATACTGGATTCAGCAGAGGACCAGGAATGAATGTCATATACCTCTAGCCTGAGATAATCCACTGATGACTCTAAAGGTTAGACCAGCTCAGGCAAGGTCTTCTACTCTGTGGACAGCTAAAACTTAATTCAGTTTCCCACACCTAAGTGTCCAGCCCTTTTGGGATGCCATGGGATATCCCAGATGTCCACACAGACGTGACCTGAGGGAATGGGACCTGAACCTGGACCCTCTCAGGGTAGCAGCAGAGGACAGGTGGCTACTTGATCTCATTATCAGGCAGTACAAGATCCCTACATGCCAACAGCCCCTGTGTTCAGTCAGATGAATCCCAGACCCAGACTGGGATTAAGGACTACAGCCATCTGAGCAGGGCTTGTGAAGGTCTGAATTCAGCAGCTTGAAGCACTTAGATGGAACATGAGGACCTCAGACCTCCAGCCCAATGGATTCAGCCCACAGCTCCCAAGCAATGGAAGCAGATGACAGCTAAGCTTCTGGCTGTTCATCATCATTTCTGCTTCCATCATTCACGATTTGTACCTTTGAATAAGTTTATTATGTTTTTCATATTCATATGCTGATGCAGAAATTACTTCTCCCCAAACTGCAACATAATGAGTTCATACATCCAGGGAGGTGGCTTACTTTTATTTTCTTTCCCAGGAATTGAGTTAAGTTTTCCCATTGCTTCTTACTAACCATCCCAGTGGATCCCAGTGTTTCTTACTAACCTCTCCTGACTTGGGGACAACTGGTGGTGTCTGCCTCAATGTTATGAAGGGGAAGGAAGATAAATGAACACACTTTTTTGAAAAGGTAAAAATCTAGGGAAATGTGTTTATTTTGGAATGCAGATAAGAATTTAGGGTAAAAGCAACATATTTCTGTTTCTCAGGGGACATAGGACTGAGCAGTCACAATGGATCCTCATGACTACTTACATGAATCTTATCAGCTTACTTTCATGTCTTTTCATCCCCTTCTCTTTCTACTCTTGGCTATTCTTACCTCAGCAGGTAAGAGTCCAAAGGACAGACAGAGAAAGCCTGAGGTGTGCGAACAGACCAGAAAACTAGGCACAGACTAAGTCATCCCACAGACAAGCCTGGGAGCTGGGATCCAGCTAAGACCTACCTCTGCAAAGTTTGTACTGAGTAGCAGCCTATGCTTTCCTGATGATGTCAGAAGGGTGTGTTTTTGTACTGTACCTGAAGAGGTAATGGGTAGGATGGATATGTAGAAATTGTTGCTGTGGAAGGACAGAACCCAGCGTATGTCAGGATCTGCTGGGCAGGATTGTACAGGATCTGAGGAGGAGGTGCAGCACTGAAAGCAATTTGGGACAGAGGTACCTGTTGAGCACAGAAGACAACACATCAGTACCACGTAGAGGGGACTGGAGCAGGAACTGCTCCTAACACAAGCAACAAGACAATTTAACAACTTTCTATTTTCCAACACAGTACCAGTAGTACAAAAAATCAAGGAGCAGACAGAATGAGAGGAGGGTGTATCCGGAATGAATTTTCTGAGTAAAAATACACAGCTATTTTAATCTTCTTCCCTTGGAAAAAGGCTGCTGGTGCTTCCCTAGAAACAGTTACAGAAGCACTGGCAGGACTCCAGATCCAAGACACCCTGAAGAGCACAGCACACAGCACTGGCTGCCTCTTCTTATTCATCCAGCACCAAACACCAAATCCTTCACCATTTGCTGCAGACTCTTTCCAATAGCATTTACCTGATGCCCTCAAGTATTTTTTCTCTGCTTTCCTACACAGATTTACCTTGATCTCCCTTTCCAGACCAGTTGCTCCTGTTTCACAGCTCACTCTCACTTGGCTAATGGAATTTGCTGCTGGTGCTCCAGCATCACTCTCAATGTGCTTACCTCGTTCCTACTGCAGAAAATCCTTCTCTCATGGCTTTATTGGCATGTCTTCTAATTACAATGCAAAATGAAGTTTGCAGGAAGAAGTAATAGCTCACATTAAACCAGCTTCAGGGAAAAAAACAAAAGGTAAATGCGAAAGAGGGTTTGTGTTAAACCCTAAAATCCTGTGCTATATAATGATTTGTGAAGGACAGCAGAGAAACAGAGCTTTGTTAAATATTTTCATGAGATAATTCAAGTGGTTTCTTTTATTTCCTTTGCTTTTGTTAGCAGAGTCCTCCACATGAGAGCATGGAATTTTCTTTTCACTGAAATAATAAAATATGGTAGTTGCCAATCAAATGCTGAAAGCAGCAACTAGGAGGGGATTTTTTTTGTTGGTTCTTGTTTGTTTGTTTTATTTTTGTTTTGTTTTAGGGTTTTTTTTGCATTTTCTTTCAAATTTATTGGTGGGAGATATAAACCACTGCATCCTCTGGAGACAGTGTGAGACCTCTCTGTGACTGAGAAAGAGGTATATTAATTGTGTTTGTACATGGAAAACATCATCTAGGTCACTGATGTACCACATAAGGTTACTAAAAAATCTAGGCCTTAGTTTCCTGGAGAAATTTGTCATTTCAGGAGCAGGTATGGAGAAAGGCTGGGACCAAAGGCAGAGAGCTTATTTCATGGGAAAAAGCAACTCTCTTATCTTCAAGACACCCTCCTCAAAACACTCTCATCTGCAAGATACCCACTTTCCTACCTGCCCTGCTGGGTGGATATGATGGGGAGAGATGAAAAGACACTGCCTCAGGAGTAGGGAGTAGCAGGTAACCTACTTGTTTCAGACCCAAAAGTTTGAGGCCAGTGCCACAGCCCCAGAGTGCACCCTTCCTCCTTCAGAGAAGGGATAAAATCAGATCCTTGTGACATAAATGAGTCAATAAATACTTGCTTTACCCACAGATGTGCAATATAGATGCCTGTTCTGCATCTGTCATCAACTTTATGGTGTGGGTCTCTTTGAGTGCTGCTCTTTGACTCCCTTTGGCTCTTCTCTTGTGAACCTCTCTCAGTCTTCTCACATTCCATCCTTCCATCCACCCACAGAGCAATGCTCTCTAACTGCTAAGGATGAACATCTCAGCAGTCCCAGAAGACAAATTTGGGGAGTCATCCACAACACATCTACTAATCAAAGCACCTTATTATCATGCTATCTGGTCTCAGCCAGGGCCAGCAACAATTTTCGGTTACTGAAGCTGGTTGGATGTTTCTATCAAGTATTCCAGTAATTACTCTGTGTTAATTACTCATCTAAAATACATGGGTAGGTTGAGACATTCTAAACTGCACCAACACCCAAGTCAAAGAGATAAGGAGTAATGAACTAGCCAGGGAATGCTAACAGTGTCAGCTCACTGGCCTCAGACCTGCCAGAGCATTTATGTCTGACCTCCAGCTACTTTTCACGTCAGACTGCACCTTTAGTTGCATGACTGCTAAGACATAAACCCATGGCAAGTAGCTCAGTAATTAGGGGTTGGGTTTGCTTTCCTTTTTAGAGCAGGGTGAGGGAAGAAGAGAGGGGATAAAGCAATGCTATTTCATGTGTTCAGATTCCTTTAAGGATTGCAAGAAGGAGACTAATTTAAAAAAATTTTAAAAGGCATCCCACCCCCTCCTCTCCCCCCACTCCTCCCCTCAGGACTATCAGTAGTTCAGATTAATGCAGTCCTAAACTCAGGGCAGGCAGATTCCTTGACAAGGTGTGTCAGAAAAACATCCAGAAGTCATGGAATGAATACCAGGCCAGGGAAGGGAGTTTCTAGATTAACCCAGCATCAGCAAGTGAATTTTTCCATGTAATTCTTTACCTGCAACTTCTGTAAGAAATAATCACAGTGTGTTATCATTTTGGGTACTTCAGCTATATCTATTGATGTAATATCTTAATCTGCTTTTTGTTAGAGGTGACTTTAAGGTTACTACCTCCATGTCCTATATCCAAGCATGCTGTAGATCTTAAATGGAGGATTCCTATTGTAACTACTGCAGCTCCCCCAGCACCCTGCAGATCACAGAGGACAGCCCCATGGGTGACAGCAGCCATTGAGCTGACACCTTGGGGGTCAGGAGAGAATGAAATATTTCCCACTGACCCAGCACAGCCCTCAGGCAGGCAGCAAAACCACAGGGAGCGTGCCAGGGTCTGCAAGGAAATTGTCACAAGAAAGAAAACCTAAACCAACCAAAATAACACTTTTTTTTCTGTCCAGGAAATATGATGGGTTTAAAGGAAAGGGCACTGTTTTGCAAACTCTCCCCTTTGTAACATGGGTTGGCTGCCAGCATTCCCCACAGATAAACATGATGTTTTTGTTTGACTAGTCAGCCTGGCCTTGTGCTTTCCGGAAGTCAATCCCAAAGCAACGCTGTGAGGCATTTCAGGGGGCTTTGCAGTTTTCCCTGCAAAATGCCAGTGAGCAATTACGTAAGAGGGTGAAATCTTAAAGCAAAGTAAATAGTTTTCTCACATATTTTAATAGGGGGGTTTTGCTCTTTTTATTTCAGTCTCATGCCCCTTTCTTTTCCTCTTCTGCTTGATGTTTTCTTGGACCCTGTCTTCCCCCAAGAGCTACTCTTTTTGTAAGGAAAGAGAGCAGCAGATCAGCAAATTATCTCTGGTACTAACTCAAAAGAATCCTGAAAAAGCACAGGAGGAGCAAGGAGCGGTATTGCATCTCAGATTGCTGCTTTAGTAAGACTCACAAGCTGAGGTGACTGACACAAACCCATCTTTCCCTTGAACTATGACATTCTTCTGCTCACACTCAGTGGAGACATTGAAGAGCTTATTCAGATGAGGTTTTTAGTTGGAGACCTGACAGACTCACTCCAGTGAAGCTTGGGGTCAAGCTGCACATCCACTGCTGCTGCAGTTTCCCTCTATGTTTTTATGCCACCCAGACAGAGGACCCAGACTCTGACCCAGGCTCTGCCTCCCAGTAAGTGAATGTGCCAGATCATGGCGACTGCTGCTCTCCCAGGAATATCAACTTGGCTCGGTGTTCCTCATGGGCAGTGCAGTGATGGCCCTGCAAAGCACAGAGCTGTATCACAGCATCAGCCCAAATCTCATGTAAGCCTAGGTTTGAGCAAGACAGGTTAGGTGGACTCAGGCTGGCTCTCTGCACACTTCCCACAGCTGCACTGGCACCTATCTGCTAGGCAGGAAAAAAACATTTAATGGCACTAAGCTGCAGTGCTCTCCCAAAAACTTACTGTAGATGATGGCTGCCTTCACTCCACATGCAAGCTGCTCTTCCCCTCGTTTCTCACTGCACTTGTTTCTGCTCCCCTTCTGCTCCTCTCACAGGGAGGGGATGAATTAAGATGGGAAAACTGCTTTTACTCCCTTTGGGCAGCTGCAACTCTTTAGTGGCTGGCTGCAATCTGTTATCAGGACTCTCTTGCAGGAGTCCCCTACATAAAGGAGAGCTCAGCTGCACTTTTCTTACATGCATTAGCTCAGTGTGCTTGTTTGGCTTAAGCTGGACAGAGGAATATTTCCAGGGAATGTTGCAACTCTCAACAAAGGTGAGTTTCAAACAATTCATATGGCCCTGCTCTATTTTAAGCATGGTTTTAAGCACCCAACACAGGTTGTAGATGGCCTGGGCATGCTTCCTAAGGAATGCTGGGTGGTCAGAGCTGGACCTGGATGACCTCCAGTCTGACTGAGTCACTGGGTGCCAGTTCTGAGCAGCCCCTTCCTGCCAGTCTGCTCTCCCTCCTGTCCTGATGTACATCTCGGCTATCTCTCCTGCCTTCTCTTTCCCGCTCTATCTCTCTCTCTTTTTTTTATTTTACCCATGTTTCTATTCAGTTTTCTCCTCTGCAACAGTGACCAGACACATTATGGATCTAAGATGACACATGTTGCTACCACACCTCCCTTTGATTCCTGCATTTCACCTCCATCTCCCTGCCTCTACCCACTTAGTTCTACTACTCTCCTGAGAGCCTAGTAAATCATGAGCCTCTTGCTTGGCCTTTAGGCATTGCTTTAGCAAATGTGGTCACTGACAATGATAATGCCAGGAACAGCAACTTCACCCTTTAACGTGTCAGTAAGTCCAGCCTTATGATGCACTTCATTGGAGAATCCCTCCCACCACACGATGTCTTCTGGATGCTGTGATGCACATCAAAACAACACGGTGGTGTGGCACAGGGAGTAGCTAGAGTAGCTAGAAGGTCATTTGTTTTCGTGAAACAAAAGAGGATGTTGAAGTGTCCGGAGCACACAACTGTTTAAATAAAAACTTGACTGGTACTTCAGAATTCATGCCCATTCTTAGGGAAAAGAATTACACAAGGCTGAACAGTCACATGTAGGACTTGACTTTTACGTTAGCTACAAACTAGCACCCTCAGACTCCGTGCTGGCCCACACATTCAGTGATGAATTAGAAGGGGAAAAAATATGCCACTAAGTGAATTGCCAGCAGTTGTTCACACTGTTGTGGGTTTTTTTTTTCTTCCATTCACGTATTTTGGGCTTGACCCACTTAGCTGTGTACAGCTGGCAACAGCTTCGCCTTAAGGTATAAATACATGAAAGAGGCTGAATTGTTAAGGGACAATGACTCAAAACATTCCCCCATTTGTTGGGACCTCAGGGTGCTGGGTCAAGATGGTAGAGGTGAACTTTTGGGTGCGTAGTGGCTAAACTGCTGATCTGGTAAGGTACAGGGTGAATGATGGGCTGTGAGTGAGACGAGAGCTGGATCCTGTGCAAAGGATTGTGCCCCTTGTCATGCTAAATTGTGCTCCCTCGCACAGACCACTGAGCTATGGGGCTCCCCCTCCTCCCCCCAGGGAAGTAACAGGGAATTCAGGACATTTGCCTGTGGCCTCAGCGTGTTTATCTCTGTTGATGGGACTTAACTGCTGCTAGGATGGGCAGCTGTGTTGTCTTAGAAGGTGTCAAGGACTCCCGAAGTTTCCCATGATTCACATCATTATATCAAGCTCCCCGCCTAGTGAGAGGTACCTGAGCATTCCCACCCGAACCAGCGTGAATACAGACCCAATAGATGTTGTGTTCTGGGGATTTCTCTCCATCACGTCTTCAGGATTTCCTCCACCACCAGATAGATGTGGTCAGCAAGCACTACTTTAACCAGGACTGCGCAGCCACCAAGTCTTGTCGCCTGCGGGTGGTGAGACCCTGGCACTCTTGTACTTTCTCTCTCTTTTTTTCCGCTTGTTTGTGTCCTCCAGTGATGTTACTGCGCTTTCATATTGCAATGCTTTTGTGTTGTTTTATTACTATAGTCAATAACCACCAGAACAGCTCCATACCTGTTTTCTTTTGCAACCAAATTGTTCTAGAATAAACCCTACACTCTTTATTTACAACCACTGATCATCCAGTGTTGGGAAAAAACAAAAAAGTTTTTAATACGTAAATACAGTAAAGTAAATATAGTATAAGTATAGTAGTTTCATTCTAATCTGCCCCAAAGGAGCTATTAACAAGAACCTGGGTTACACTCACCTTCTGCAGTGGCTCATAACACTCCAGACTCCCACAACACCCAGGAAACACATTTAAAGCATCTCCTTTGTACATTTGTACTTCCTTAGTCTTAACTAATCTGATAATGCCAACAAGCAGAAAGCCCTCACATAAGGCAAAGGACTGTGAGCATTACCATGTCTTTAAATGCCCCAAGAATGGCTGCAGTGATAATCCCCAGAAAAAGGCCGATGATGTTGAGCACTGTGGAGGACCACAACAGTCTGTACAGGTGAAGCACATCCTGACAGCTGGTCACGCCCAGAAATTCATAGTAGCTGGAGGACTGGTCTGAACTGAAAGAGAACGCAGACAATGTCACTGCAGCGGGAATGGTTTTGCACATAATACAGAGCACTGCAGGATCTGACTCCTTCCTGCTTGCTTTCCTCTTTGGCAAAGTACTGCATCCATGCTCCTACCAAAAACTGCTCAGAAGAACTGGAGAACCCTACTGAAAAACTGGCTCTGCTAAGGCCAGCATCAAATGTAATTCAACTAATACCCACCCTAGTTCTGGTGGTTACCAGAATGGATCCTTTATCTTTTGTTCAGTGTCTCCAAACAGACACATAATCTTGGTATATGGATGCTGGCCTTGTCATTTAGCCACCAGATAATGCTTGCTCAGCTTTGCTTTTTTTCCTAGCTCACCTAGAAAACTGCTAGCATCTCAGAAACTGGGGAAGGCAAGTTGCTTAAGCATTAATTCAACCACAGGAAGGGAGATATTGCCAGCTGGCTACATTTGTTTATGGTGCCTGTGGTTCCAAATTAATGCAACACAGTACAGTATAAAGATGTCTTTACAGTCTGGATTGTACTATCCAGAAAGCTTTGTTCATATTTCTACACCACATCGGTTATTGAAAATCAGGCATGTGGTGAAGTTACACCTCATTGTCTTGCCAAAAGCCAGAAATATCCTACTGCAAAATTTGAAACTACAGGTTCCTGCAGTTTTTTTCAGTACCTGCCTTAATTTGAGCCCACTAATGAGCTCCTAGAGCAGCTATTTGAATTGGAAAGTTTTTTTTTAAATGCCAAGCCTGTTTTTCCACTGTTAGGAAATTGCCAAATTGCCATCAGATTATGGTGAAAACCACAAGTGAGCAGTTTGTGTTCACTCTGCTGTTCCTCCATCCCCAGTGCATGGGGCAACAGTGGAGGTGGTTGTTAGGGAAAGCTCTGAAGAGCAGTTCACTTTTCTGGGAAGAACCAGGCACAGTAACTTCTGGAAGTATCCAATCAATGGCTTCAGGTCATAGTTCTGGCACTGAAGAACCATTACTGTTGAGTTCACCTGGGCCCTGCCATGAGCCCATCTTAACTAAATAAACCTACAGCTTCAGATGCCATGAGGCCGAGGAAATCAGATTTACAATCCTGCCTTCATATCAGTCTATTCCATGGCTGACAACAAATCACTTTGTGGGCCTGTGCCTGCTCCTACTTCTCTCTAGCCATCCTGTGAACTGGAATAGCCAAGTCTCCAGAGCAGTGTGATTGCTTATTTACCCTGGATTTGTCCATGCCAGTGCCGTAAGATCTTGCTGTCCACTGTAGAATGTTGACAACAGCAGAACACACACAATTATATCACTGAATAATCTCACAGCAGTGATCAGACCCAAGTGTTTCAAACAAACTCAATGTCTTAGAAAAATGGCACTGAGGATCTCCATCTGAAAGGGAAATATGCCTGATCTCTCCTTGTGGTTACTTTATACTTTAAGCAACAGTTTCAGTCACTTTTTCTTGACAACTCCAAATACTTTCATCCCTTTAACACCCCTGTTCCTTTCTGTGTTGAGTTGGGCTGTTTGGTTCAGTGTTAGCATGCAGGCATTAGCTGTGTACCACGAAGGAAGCATTCTCACTAGATACATACTGCATTTCAAATATGATGTTCAATCATCTGTCTGTCATAGAAAACGTACCAAAGTTGAACATTCTCTACCTTTCCCACTTGTTTTGTGTACCTCCATCATGTACAGATTTAACACTTCTTACATAAGCAAAAGACTCTACATAGGATTTTAATCCGTTCCATAGACCTTCACTCACTTTGTGTCTCCCATCTGCATAAGAAATATGCATGCATAAAACACCTCCCTCTAGTCCCAAATGTCATTTTACTTCTCTAGTTGAGATATCATCTGGCTAAGAGCTACTTTTTCATGCAGAATCCTTGTGTAGAAGCTTGATTGTTCATTCCTTGTTGCCCTACACCTAAAATGTTTATGCCTGGCATAACACTAGCCAAGTCTTACAGAGGACTGGGTTTATTCAGGGCTGCTAGCATGTGGAGGCAAAACCAAAATAAAATAGATGTAGGAAGGAAGAAAGATGAGAAATACACAGGGAGAAAGAAGGAAAAGTGACTGTGGCTGAACTGTAGAGGGTTGCAGAGGTTGTATGAGAGTGCATGGCAAGATGATATGCAAGGGCAGGTAGAGATAAGACAAGGGAGAATAGCTTTAAACAAAAACAGGGAAGATTTAGACATCAGGAAGAAATTCCTCACTGTGAGGGTGGTGAGACACTGAAACAGATTGCCCAGAGAACTTGTGGATGTCCCATTATTGGAAGTGTTCAAGGCCAGATTGGACGAGGCTCTGAGCAGCCTGGTCCAGTGGAAGGAGTCCCTGTCCATAGCAGAGGAGGTGGAACTAGATGGTCTTTATGGTCCCTTCCAACCCAAACCACTCTGTGATTCAATGATAGTGAGATGTGCAAAGGGTGAGCCAAGCAGAAGATTCAGTAAATCTAATGGGAAAAATGCACTGCCAGACCAACAGTATATCTGAACAGGGATGTAACTGAGTGATCACACAGCAAAAAAGCTTATGGACATATTTAAAGAAAAAGAACCTGAAATAATACCAACACTAATAAACAACTCCTGACCTAATTCGTGTTGGTATCAGGACTTCAGTTGCAGAGGAACTGGATTTCTCAGCATACAAGCTCCTTGTGTTGCTTCTTCAGGCCCTACCATTTACGAGTAAGGACAACCAACCAAGAATTTTTCAGAGGCCATGGAATGCACACAGGTACTTACTTCTCACAGTTGTACAGATCACAGCAATAGCATGTGTTGCTCTTCACTTTCAGCTGGCACTTGCTGTTTAAGGTATGACATGTCACCTGCCAAAAAATCAGAAAACTACTTTTATGCTCAATGTTTCAGTGTTGTGTGAATCATCCTACTGTACTGACCACAAAAAAACCAGCTACTACAACATTGTCAAGCTGTTTCACCTGTTGTGCAGAAAGATCCTGAGATTCCCACATCCATGACTGGAAGCCAGAAGGACATCCCTGAGCTCACAGGAGTTTTAACCAGGATGACAGCCCCTGAGTCTGAGGGCATTTGCACTGTGGAGCCCAGAGCTCCCAGCACCATCCTGCAGCCAGGGCTGCCAGAGTTTTCAAGCACTTTGCTGCACTGCCTGGTGCTATTCTGCTGAGACCCAGAGTGTGCAGCAATGAAACTTGGATCTCTACAGCTGTGGTGAATTGACCGTGGGTCTGGAGAGATTCACTACAGCAAACACTGACGTGGATGAGAGAACCAGTCTCTTACAGTGGGGAAATGGCAAGGGAGCCAACTTATCTGAACAGCTTCCAATACATGGGAGCTCTCCCCTTTCTGTGAAAACCTTCTGAAGAAGGAAGTAATTATGAACAACAGCAAGAACAATCTTCAAACAGAATAATTCAGAAAAGATCCAAGCACTCCAGCAAATAAGTGCCGTTTATTGCAGGCTCTCAAATACAAAACTAAAAAGGTTTATTTATGTGAGGAGGAATTGCAGGGATGGACAGATGTTAGAACAATAAAGGCAGGCACTCGCAAGCCACTCTCCATTCAGATACAATATCATTTTAATGACTACTTAAGTTTGGTAAGTATTAATCACTTCTATCTGGCACTACAGACCAATTGAAATACTTTATATGTAAGGAGTTTTTTTGTTTTCCCTGAGAGTCTTAGCTTATTGACTTTGAAATTCTGGAGAGCTGTCACGTTTTAAAAGCTAGCAGTCAGAAAAAACATTCTTTCTATAGCTTTTATTTCATAGAAAAAAATCTCTGTAACCACTGGGAACTATTTTGTTCACAAAATGCAATTAAAATGTATTATTGAATGGAAAATTCCTCATAATGAAAAAGCAGAAGGAGCATGCTTAGGAATACATGCCTGCTTTTGACAAGTTTATCAGACAGCTCTGGCTTAGCCATGAATGTGTTGCTCTGTGGAAAAGTGTCCACAAGAGATCCTAAACCAGATGTTTCTCACTTCCTAAGTCCTGGATCTATGTATCCTCTTAGTATGAAAATTATCACCATTGATGAGTCTGTACTCCTTACATGCTTGTTCCCAGCAAAAAGGAAAGCCTTGAACACACACACACACACTCAGCAGCAGAGGAAGTTCATCTCACAACTGGTCTCCAACTTGCCACACTTGTGCTTAGCAGGATTTGATCAAGCAGTGTAAGATGGGTGACAAAAGTAATGTTAGAAGGAGATTAAAATGATTCCTTGGGATTGCTTTGTTGCTCAGGAGAAGGCTGTACCTGTGG
This sequence comes from Illadopsis cleaveri, assembly GCA_013399915.1. Classification (NCBI taxonomy): domain Eukaryota; kingdom Metazoa; phylum Chordata; class Aves; order Passeriformes; family Timaliidae; genus Illadopsis; species Illadopsis cleaveri. The sequence goes on from VXBB01010841.1 coordinate 871,302, forward strand.
TTAGTGTCTCATACAAATCAGCTCTTCTACCCCAAAATGGTAGGTTATAAAAGGACAATCTCAGTCTAGGCTGCAATCTGGAAATGGAGCTCACAGTTTGATACAGACACAACCCACTTGCCACAAGGACGTTTCACCCTGAGACAAGTTCTTGTTTCAACAGTATTGCTCTACTGTGTCTGAACTTACTGGAGTGCAACCTAAGGGCTTTGTTGGCCTGAAGTCAACTCAGCTGCAGCTGTCAGCCTGAGCTGTAGTTCACTACAGAAGAGGAGCACGTACTGTCACTGACTGCATCAGCTTAATCAAGGCAGTGACTGAACCATCCCACCTGGCTACTTCTCAAAGCCAGCTGAAAACCAATCCTGGAGCACAGTGCGCCACCTCAACCATTTTGTGGGATGCCCTGTGCTTTTGCATTCAGTCAATCTTCAGACTTTGGTTTTGATCTCCTGTATGCGATGAAAATGGCCTGGGACCTGCAGAGTTAAAATACCCTTTTCTGGTTACACTTGCATGATTGGGATAGGAGGGCTTTATCAGATGGAATGGGCTGCTAAAAAGGGGTTTGTTCTGATGCATGGTTTGGGGACCACTTCTGATAGGAAATAAAAGTAGTTCTTCCTTCTCCAAGCAATAATAAGGCCAGTCTGCCCGTTTTAATGGCGAAGGCTAGAAGTACAAAACAGGGAGATCAGCATTATCTTAAACATGTTTTTAGCTGTTTCTACACTACAAGACACATACTCCTGGCCAAAGAAGTTACACTAGTTATCTATTTTTATTACTGCATTTTTAAAACATGCATAGAACAAGACACTCCTTTTTAGGAGAACAGTGAATAAACCAAAATAAACAAATCAGTGTGTGGTGTGACCAAGGGTGGTGGAAACAGGCCATTTGTGGGTGTTCTGCATGTCAAGACCTATTATTTCATTTCAGTGACCAGACACACAACTTTTTCTTGTCCTGGATGTTTGTGATTGATTATCTCCTCAGGACCAATTGAAGATATGTTCTCCTCTCATGGTAATAAAATAAAAATAAAATAAAATTCTTTCTGCTTTGAGCAAAGAGAACTGAAACAAGCACACCAAATGAGCTGGAGATCACTTACAGGTAAGAGATGTCAATCAAAAGGAAACTTGCAGTCAGTAAGCAATCTGCTTTTCTAGTTAAGTGTTTGCCTGACATGCAGAGCATGTGTCCTGCTCACTACCTGGCTACCTCTAGAAAAGCAAAAGCCAAGTATAAATGCCATGGATTCTTAACTCTGAATTAGCATACCCTAACTCTAAATCAGTGAACAACCAGACAAGAATGTTATTAGAAATTACCTACACTTTTATAAGATATGCGGTTTGGTTTTCTTCCAGAATAGAGGAAGGAGTTCTAGGTGGCCCAAGTTTAGACAGTCCCAGCATCAGCAGAGCTGTGGAAAACTGTCTGGTCAGAAGCCTGAGGCTGGGGTCAACTGCAAGGAGTTGTGGTCAGTGTGACGCCAACCACATGCTTATTACAGGAGTCAGAAGCATTTGTCAGGCCATGTCTGTGTCTGAGTGTGCACGCACACTTTAAAAGAAGAAGGAGTAAATCTTACAGGAAAGGGTGTTGTCACACTTCAAAAGTTTGTCTGGGTTGGTCTTTACATGAGGAGATCAGTGAAACATTTTTGTCATACATTTTCTGGGATCAACAACAGGATGCCCTAACAGCAAGATTTAAGGAGCTGCTAAACTTGGTAGTATACTTTGCTAAGCTTTCTAATAATATTAGTGATAACATTCCCCATACACCTTTTCTTAGTCATGCCAGGAATGGTGATGAAGAACAACTAGCTTCTTGAAAGTTATACCACTGTTTAGCTGTTCTCCATTTTTCTTTTCTATTCACTCCCACCAATTTGCCACAATAATAAATTAGGAAAAGAAACTAAATCTGGACTTCTCAGGAAGTTAGCCATTTAGATATGGGCACTTTTCTGACCATGTTACTGTCATTGAGACAATAAAAATGTTGCATTCAAACCACCGATGTTCTTGGTCTGTGTTAGATAAACACAGAGATTTGAAGTCTTCTGGATGATACAAATGGATTAGATATTTCCTACTCCACTTGGAGTCTACAAAAGCTTTCTTAGAAGAAGATGCCAATGTGACAAACATATCCCAGACAGTTATTCTACAACATAGATGGACTAGGAATCATTCCAGTCCCAGAGTAATGTACTGGATACAAGCACTGATGATGACTCAAAACCTCACTGACTGTAGTGATTTGCAATCATCAGAGGCTTGGACAAGCAGGGCGTCAACTGCGGGAGAAAAACAGTGGGGTGTCTATCTACCCATGACCAGACATGCTCTCAAATATCTCCCTTGCTCCTCCCCAGCACAGTAGAAATGAACACATGATGAGGTGAGTTTGTTTACCTCAGTCTGGTAGGCATCATATAGGAATCCTATTCCACTCGAATAAAACTGGCATCTTTTGTTATACAGAGGTCTGGGTTCCTGTAAAGAGAAAAACAGCTCAAAAAGTCATTGTTTTGGAGGAAGTGGAAGGCACCATGTCCCATGTCCCCATGTAGATGCTTACAGCTCTGTGGAGCTGAAGCAATGCAGTCACTTGGGTAAAGGGCTCACACCCCCTATGTTGGCTTTCCTTCTGGAATGGCTCTCCTCAGGGTTACATTTTCCATCCTCACTCCACCACTAAGCTATGTGAATATCATCTATTTTTCTCTAAAAGACATCACCTCTGGCATTTAACCACTTGATGTCATTTAACCACACCTGACATCAAATAGTACTGCTCTGAGAATGGTCCAGTCGCTCTTTTTTCTGACACAGTTTCTTACCTAAGAACTGAAATTTATTTTGCAGGTTGTTTTCAAGATACTTTCTTTTCAAGGGAGTTCCTTTTTGAAGAATTTCAACAATGTCCATGGTGAGAACAAAGTAAAATAGGTAATAGTTTGAGTATTCCACTTATAACACACACTTCAAACCCCAGGAGTAAAACAAAGAATAATGAAGAAATTAGGGCATAAAGAGAAAGCAATTTACATTGTTTGGTTTTGCCTTATTTTCCATTTATGCTATTGCAAAAGATGCATTCACTGCTCATATTTCAAGTTTGCTTGTAACAGTTCCCACAAACTGATATAAAGGAAGAACACAATGAAATATCCTTGGCCAGATGGAAAGTGTGTGCCTCTGACCTTGGCAAACAGCCACTCTGAAGGCTGGAGGGTGCATACCTCAGTCAGTTTCAGGACTAAACCATATTTGTTTTGGAAGGATTTGACAACTTGAGTTCTCTGTGATCCAATGTCTAACCCAAAGCAGTCTTGGAATTACTTATGTTTGCAAAAAAA
>VXBB01010841.1:874871-910005 GCA_013399915.1 Illadopsis cleaveri
CCCAAAGAAAGTTTTGGAATTTTTTTTTTTTAAAAAAAAAAAAAAAAAAAAGAAGACTTTTTCAACTTTCTGTCACTTATCTAATCCTGATCTGTGCCTTCAAAAGCAAGAAGAGCTGGGAGCATGTGTTGATGGGTTGGAAAATAGGAGAGCTCGGCAAAGAGACCTTGAACAGTTGGATGGATGGGCAGAGTCCAATAAGATGAAATTTACTAAGTCCAAGTCCTGCATTTTGGCCACAATAACCACCTGCAACATTACAGGCTGGGGACGGTGTGGCTGGANTGTGGGTTGATTTCTTTCTCCAGGAAGGAACTGACAGAATGAGAGGACACAGTCTTAACCTGTGCCAAGTGAAATATAGGTTAGATATACGGAAAAAAGTTTTTTACGGAAAGAGTGATCAAGTACTGAAATTGTCTGCCTGGGGAGGTGGTGGAGTCACCATCCCTGAAAGTGTTTATAAAAAGACTGGATGTGACACCCGGTGCCATGGTTTCGTTGAGGTGTTAGGGCATGGGTTGGACTCAATGATCTTGAAGGTCTCTTCCAACCTAGTGATTCTGTGATTCTGCGATTCTGTGAAAGTACTCAAATGCTCATTTCTCCTCAGCATGTCAGTCAGACCAGATCCAATACAGAAGATGCAAACCCACTATCTGCCATCCCCCCTTTCCATGCCAATTTACAAGCAAAGGACTATTTAAGTTTTCAGCAGAAATCTTCACTGATTAACTTTCACAGCTTTTTAAAGCTTTAAGATCCATCCAAGAATAACCCAGATGTTGCAGAAAGATTTGCACTACTTCAGATCACAAGCAGAGCATTCTCTGCTTGTTGGATAATGAAGTGTGAACTGTATAAATCTGCTGATCCAAAATACATAATTAGTTAAAATGCAGAGCTAGGCAGGAATGCAGACAGATCAATGAATAAAGCTCCTCCATCAGCTTGTTTGCCATTCTGATTACTCAAGCAAACTTAAGCAAGTTTGGACACCAACTCTCAAGGGTTAGAGAAAGGTTAGCTTCTTGCATCCAAAAATATTTATTTATACTACACAAGTGTAAGAAAAAATGCTTCAGTAACTCTTTTTTTCTCTAGAGGAAAAGCAAATACCACATGAACAGCATGCTATGTCTTGAACTAGGTCAACATTGTTCCACAGTCCTGGGAAAGCATTAGCCTTTAGCCATGACTTCCAGGGATAGATCTGGTTGGGAGGTCTAAGAGGATTGCAGTTTCTCTGCCACAACAAGGAGCTGACAAGGAGAGGAGCTCTGCTGGACTTCATAGTTACAAACAATGAAAGATAGCTCAGGGATGTGAAGGTCAGGGGCAGCCTTGCCCCTAATGACATGGTGGGGTTCAGAATCTGGAGAGGATGGAGCAGGATCCCAACTCTGGACTTGAAAGAAGGAGACTTTGGCTTATTCACTGACATGTTTGAAAGAATCCTATGGGTTACAGTCCTGGAAAGCAATGAGGTCCAGGAAAGTGGGTTGATATTCAAGGTTCATCTCCTCCAAACTGAGAAACAGTACATCCCATCTATCAGGAAATCAAGTAAAGGCAGCATGAGGCCTCTGTGGATAAACAAGGAGCTCTAGATGTAACTCAGGTATGAAAAAGAAGTCTACGAGAAGTGTAATAAAGGGGAAATCACCAGGAAGGAAAAGAGAAAAATTATATGAGCATGCATGGATGGAGTTAGGAAAGCCAATGCTCTCTTGGAATTCAGTCCAGCAAGGGTTGCAAAGGGCAGGAAGAAGGGCTTCTGTTGGGTATATTAGCAGCAAGAGAAATCAGGAAAATGTGTGCACATCACTGGATAAGGCAGTCAACATAGTACAAAAACATGGAAAAGATTTGTGCCTTCTTTATATATTCAGTGCCTTCTTTACCTTGGTCTACAGTAGAGACCAGTGGGAAAATCTGGCACAAGAAAGAATTATCCTTGCCAAAGCGGGACCAGTTTAGACAACATTTAAATAGACTGGTGATACATCCTGTCTTCAAGGATGACAAGAAAGACAATGAAGGGAACTACACACTGATGAGAAGGGATGGAACAAGTAATCTTGGAAACAATTTCCAAACATCTCAAGTACATGAAGATGATTTGGAGTAGTCAGCATGGATTTACAAAGGGAGAGTCATGTCTGACCCACCTCTTGACCTTCTACAAGGATGTGACTGGCTTGGTGGATGAGTGGAAATTCTTGCTCACCTGCTTTTGGATCTTTATCTTCACTAATGCCTCTGGCAGTCTCTCATTCTCTCATTCTCTCATTTCATCAGACAAGCTGATGAAATATGGGCTAAATAAATGGAGAGTGAGGTGGACTGAAAGCTGGCAGAACTGCTAAGGTCGTAGTGTTGGGACCAGCTGGAGGTGACTTAATAGTTTTCTACCCCAGGGGTCAATACCAGGACAATATTATGTAACATCTCAATTACTGAACTGGATGATGGGTAGATTGCACCCTCTGCTAACTAGCAGATGATAAAAATTCAGGATGAGTGGCTGAAACACCACAGGACCATGTCATTGTTCAGAGAGACCTGGGCTGGAGAAATGGCCCACAGGAACCTCAAAAGTTCAGTACAGGAAAGTGTCAAATCCTGCACCTGGGGAGGAACAATCCCATACACCAGAAAAGACTGGGACCTGACTGGCTGGAGAGCAGCTTTAGAGAGGGTCCTCGTGGGTAGCAAGTTAAACATGAGTCAGAAATATGTCCTTGTGGCAAGAAAAGCCAGCAGTATACCTGACACTGCTCTAAGCACAGGTGGTCAGATTATAAATCTCCAGAGGTTGTGCTCAGTCTCAGGAACTCTGATTCTGTGAAGAGAGTCAGAGTCTATGCCAGGCTAGGAGCAGACTAAGAAGTTGTCTCAAAGTATCACAGGTTATGAGTTTAGCAGATATGCCTTAGCACCTGGAGACAGATGCTCCCTGGCCTTACCTTTGGGGCATTCATATCTTACTACATGTTGCTGATGAGTGACACCACCACATCACACTATGAGGCTGAGTCTGACCCTGAATGCTAAGATACTCCCCTCAGACACCACTATATCTTCTTAAAGGCAGTGAGAGAGCTATTTAATCTGCCTCCATCAGGTACAGGAAGACCCTCACTTTTAGCCCCTATCTCTTGGGTTACAGTTTTTCTACCTCTTACACTTTCTTCCTCTTAAAAAATGGTCGTTTTACTGGTTTGGTCTTTGATGGAGAAGACAAGCACACTTCTCATCCAAGTGTGCTTGTGACTGGAAGCAGCACTGTTCTCTGAGGAAAGAGGTGATTGATTAATCCATACCAGCTATTATGGCTTGATATTGCTGGGCAGCAGAAAGGTCAGACCTATGACTTGGAAGCGACTATAGTGAATACAGTTAATTACATTTGCATGCACAGTCATGGCAAACGAGTACCTTCCTTCATGCACCTAATTTTGAACAGCAAGCCTGCTGTACTAGTACAGCCAGCCCTCTGCATTCAGTCCATTTTCCAAATGCATCCCCATGTACAATCAAATAAATGAGTGATGATCAAGTGTACAAAAATAACAAAGATTAGATAACATTGGCCTTGTCTAGACACCTACAAAATCTAACACTTAAAGCACATAGTTTTTGAGTAAAGGTACACTGGGGATGCCAAAAGGTTGCATTGGTAAAAGCTTCCATTTTCATGCCACAGAAGTGCTGTGGTCTGTCTGTCTACTAAGGTGTTTATATGAATAGTGCACCACATAGATATTTAAAAGTGTTGAAAAGTTATCCAAAAGTATGTCACACCACATAAGCACCCTCTGGACTTTATAGCAGTGTCTAATACCAAAGGCAAATGAGACATACTTTAAAGCTATAAAAGTATTCCTGACAGACTGGTCTTAAAATACTTCACATTGCTCGCAACAGATTGAGAATGAATATAGTGGACACCCACCAGTCCTTGATTCTTCTTGATTCTACTGCTTATAGCAACAGTGGTTGAAACAAAGCTACTTTTAAATACTATATATGTGTGTGTATGTATATATATGCATTTCATCTATTAAGAGTAATTCTAAAGTATATAGCAACAATATTCTTTTAAATTAATTTAATATCATTTGATACCAAGAACTTCCTCAAACACTATTACTGAAACAGAGCTATGTAATATGTCCCACTAATGTGTAATATTAATATATAATAAATAATGCATTCCCTTTCTCTGCTTCTTCGAATAAGTCCCTTTAAATGGAAATGGACAGGTGGGAAAGTTCTGTTAGTTAATGCTCTGCTGATACACATAGATGACAAAATATGAAGCTGGTAAAACCAGGAAGACTTCTCTATAAAAATGTGGTTGTATTCTTGGGTTTGTTTATTTATTGTTGCAAAGGAAAAATGGACAGGTTTTATTCAATCCTTCTGAGCACTGGAAAAGATGATTTCTTAGCTAACTACATTTGAGTGAGTTTGTGTATACTTAGTAGGCACAGTCAGAACGCCATCAAGCTAAGTTTAGAAAATTTTCAGATGTGTCCAAAAAAACCCCCAAAAACCCAGGACACCCAGTACTTCCCTTTAATTTCAGACAAATCAGAACTGCTCAGCCTTGAACTCTACAAGGCAAACTGTACCTTTCCCTCTTCTTGAATTTTTTATTTCAATAGTTTTCTAGTATGTGTATTAAAACCTGAGGATGACAGACAGACAGGAGGGAGGGCTTTATGCCAAGGAAGAGAAGATTTGGTCCAAATATAGAGGGTTTTGGTTTGGCTGATTGCTTTATTTTAAGAGCATACAATAGAAAGCTCACATTCTCTTTGATGGTGGGAGCATTGCAGTATGGGTTTTTTTGTAAGAGAAGTATTCTTTAAACAGTGTCTCTGGTGGATTTGATAAAATGTCTGTGGGGAGGTTGAAGGGCTCTTAGCTGAGGTATGGAAAGAAGTTTTTTCTATGCCAGTTTTTGTTTCCTTGGAGAACAGATGTATTTTGGATAACATAGGGAAAATTTCATCTCCCTTATGTGTAAGCTCACTTTCAGAAAATGGAGATATAGCTTAAACTGTATTGATTGAAATGTATGCCATACTTCACAAAACATAGCTAATAATTTATTGAAATAACTATACAGTGAGGGCTATTTTTTTCCAATTACAGTATTTATTTAGTCTTAGCTTCCATAGCTGCATTGAGGGAGGTGTAGATTAATCAGTGCCAGGGAATGTTCCCAAGCCTGAAACTCAAGCATCAAGCCCATTAAATTGTTAGGACTGTGCTGGTGATGGTTTTGGCCTGGGCAAACTATCACTCTTCCAAAATAATTTCTGGGCATGGTTTGTAAATTAGTATCATCCAAGAACCATTCCCAGTAAGCAATTTGGACAGTGCCATTTACATTCCAAGAGACTTTGAGAGTGAGGACGTGGGCTTCACCATGCCAGTTGGCCTGGGGAGCAAGGAACCATCCTGGTCACATGAAAAAGATGAATATAGATAAAATTGAGGACTCCAAAACCAGAATAATGTTTTCAGTGTCTCATTAACATCAAGTTTTAATTTTTTGTTTTCGGTTGTTTTCATCTACTAGCAAAGCTAGCAATGAATAGGAGAGGGATAGCTGCCAAGATTTTTCAAGTTTAATCCTAAAAACAAACTGAAACATCACCCTTCAGTGCCAGCTCAGCCTTGTGCCGCTGGGTGTTCTGGAGATTATAATTCCCTTCAAGATCACACTCTCTGATAACTTTCTGAAAACAGGCATGCAAAAATGAACAAATAGACGTTATTAGCAATTAGCTTTTATGCTCCTCTGGAGGGCTAGATGGAGCACAGGTATCTGTGTCTGCCCCACACTGGCTGAGAGCACATGGCACATTGGAGCATATAAACCTTAGAGCTTTCAGACCAAAGATAAAAAAGCTCCTAAAAGAAGGGGCCAACATATTAGGAGCCTGGGAAAGTGGGCAGACTGGATCACTGTCTGGGGGCCCAAGCTAAAGTTGGTTGGATCCTACCCTGCACAAACAATGAGAGGAAATGCTACAGGTCTTTTGTAATTCCTGTCTCTATCTGACCAAGGGCTGTTCCTCCATCTTTTTTCAACAGTATTTCCAAAAAGACAGGTTTCTCCTGAGGATGACTGCTACAAAATCCTAGGAATTCACAGGAGTGATTAATACAAAAATCTTTGCACTTTCAATCATAAATAAATGAAAATTATCCATTTAAAAAAAACTTTTATGAACAGTTTCCATATTGGCTCTGGCCAGTTTGACACTAGGAACTTCTGAGTCCAAGGCCAATATTATCAATACTGCAGTGAGGGGATGTCAGCTTTGTGGAACAAAACATTTTACTCCTGTTTACTCCCAAGCCTTGTGACTCCTATATAGAGTACATGATGATACTCCTCTAGAATCAGAAGCAAGGGTGGATTTTTTTTGAAAAGTGTTTTGGGCTTTTACTCACTGGCAGATAAACCTGCAATTCAGTTTTTAGTTTGTAATTTCTGAAGTAGAAATGGCTTTCAGAAAATAATTTAACTTGCAAAATTTCACTGTTATATGGAAAAAGAAGAAACAATACCTCCTGAAGTCTCCATGTACATATTTCCAATTATTGAACCCACATCAACTGCCAGAAAACTAATTAAAATAACAATTTTAAAATGGCTAGTTTCCTAAAGACTTGTATCTTCTCTTGTGTTGGTAAAGAATCTTTAACTTCCTGGTAGTCCAACAGAATGCCTTACCCATAATTCATGAGTTATCAAATTTTTGTATACATATAGTTACATGCAGTTTGTTTTGTAAACTATTTGTTTACATATAGTTATTAACATAGTATTCCTCGTATGTCTCATTAAAATTTATTTCTGTAACTAATACCATTATTTTCAAACCTCTATTCCAGACAGCAGCTGGACATAGAGAAAGAGTGTGGTCACTGCTAACTGTGTGCCAGCAGCCTCTGGGCATGACAGATCATGTGCTCTCAAAGGAAATGTTGCCTCCTTGGACAGGCCAGTGCCCTGGGCTGCCCACCACCAACATGAGGCTCACTGGGCATCTCTTCTCTCCCTTCAGTATCTGGGACAGCTCATGTGGGAGTGCCAGCCATCAGCTCCTGCCCTTTGCCAGGATGTGCTCTTGCAGTCAGTGTCAGGGATTCTAAAGAGGTCGCCACTGCATCTCCACATCTCTTATTCATGAAGAAATTCAACCCACAGAAGAAATTGGCTGCAAGCATTTGGCTGGCAGCTGTCTGGAATGCTGTGGTTGCTACAAAACCTCAGGTTTAAAAACCACTGTGACCCTAAAAGGAAGTCCAGGTGCTAGAAAATAAAGTCATGGACATTATGGAGAGAGGACTGAAAGACAGAAACTGTAAAACAAAAACAAACAATTTTTTTAAAAAAATTTGAATTACTCAAGTTGAGAAAGTACAGTTATGGCTAGAAAATTAAATGCACTGCTGGATTTGGCAGTGTTAAGTTTACATTGAACTTGATCATCTTAAAGGTCTTTCCCAACCTAAATAATTCTACCATTCTGTGACAATCCGTTCTATTTCACCTTTTGACCATGCACCAAGACAGTCTTTTCTAGAATTATTAACAACTTTTATCTCATAGCCACCAAGGTCATAATCAGCTTTTGAATCCAAATGTGCCAGTTCAGTTTCACTTCATCAAGTGGGCCTCCGGGCCCTTCCATTTCTGCATTTCAGCCATTTTCCTCCTCTGTGATACTGGTGATGGTTTCCTACCTTTTCTGATGTTTTGTCCTCTTGATAGCATCACCTTGACTATTGATGTGGAAAGTCCTAGGCTGTCAGGGTGTACATGCTGGGTGGGATTTGGAAGAGTGAGTGCTAAAACAAAAATGAGCCATTTCTGGATTCCCACAGTCCTGTGTGAGTGCAGCAGCCCAGCCCCAAGGTCATGCTACCACCAAGGGCTGCAATGGACCAGGCCGTCAGGAATAGAATGTTTTCAATATTTTTGCTTTTTTTTTTTCAAAATTTATCCAATAATTAGGAAAATATATTAAGAAACTTTAGGCCCTAGAATTGGGTTTTCAAGTGTTCTTTTTACTTAAGCTGCAGACTTGGCTAGGGTGTGTTAATTCAGTTTCTACACATATTGCCCATGCCTTAGGAGTCGAGGGTTCCCAAATGTACAGTTGATCAAACCCTCCAAAGCGATGCAGAGTAGACAGAGACATGCTTCCGTTCATGCCATACTGCTACTGTAACTACAGCACATTAGTGATCCCCTGGTGCAAATAATACATTCCCAGTGTTGTTTAAGCACTTCAGACGCAGCCGCCACGGTATCTGGTTACATTCTTTAGGTGAGGTCATGCCATGAGAGCAATCCCACTGCAGACTGCAGACAGCACTTACCCTTTCTTGTGCTTCTACATCTGCCTTGCATGAATTTAAGAGCTAATCTTCTTCCAGAAATGCTGCACTCCAGCCTAGACACCCTGCCTATTTTGTCTGCTATGCTGAAACAACCCAACTTCAGTGCTGAAAACAGGAAAAGCAGCTGGTGGGGCTTAAAATTTTACCCTCACAAACCAGATTTACTTCACATTGTGCTTTCCAGGGGCTCGTTTTAGTATTTCTATTTAATCTGAAAGACTGGATTCTACAGAATTCTCTTCTCTTAATACTTTGAGTCTTTCAAACCAGTAAATATTCAGAATATCTGTACACTGTCATGGCTGAAAAACGCACATATATGGTTCTGTCTCACTTTATATTTCCTCACTGATTTTTATTTTATGTAAATACTTTACAGTGGTAGCCTTAGTCTTACTCTTCAATATTTTGGTGAGGTTTGTGCACTTGTAGTACTGCTACAGTCAAATGAAAAGCCTCCAGATGCTGAGGTTAAGACCTCTTCAAACAGGTGATTTTCTCTCAATGACTTTTGGCCCCACGAAAGGCCTGAAAGGCCCGTCAGCCTTCACAAGCAGATGGAGTGCAGTAGAGCAGGCAAAACAAAAGGGAGCTGACTCCCCGCACATTGCCAGGGAGGATCAGCGGCTGCAGTGCCTTGAGCTGAAGCAGGGCCCAGGCTGGTGGTAGGAAGGAAAGATGTGTGTGCAGAGCTGCAGAGTGACACGGTGCCTGTCAGGGGCTGCTGCTCTGCTAGCTCTGGGGATAAGGCCACACACGGCTCCAGTGAGGAAGCCTCTCCTGCCTTAATACAGCAAATCCAAGCCTGGCTCAGGAATGCTTTTCTTTACTCAAGTCTTGCTAGCCAATGTCTCTCAGGATGAGGCTATAGACCTTCCCATAACACCTGCAACAGCTATGTTGTGTTGTTAAAAACTTAGACTTACCACTGGCTTTTACACAAGTTTTTAGTGATGCAATTAGCTGATACTATTCAAGGCTGTAATTTTAGTTTATTGCTTGATGTAGTTAGGTATTTAATTGCTTATTATAGTTGATTACTTGCATTGATTACATTACTTTGATTATAGGGTTTGTTATATGAACTGATTGCTCTGTCTTGATTGTAATGATGTTGTGTCGTGTGAGTAATTAACGTTTCCACAAGAATGAAGGGACTGTTTATTCTGTTTCTGGTAATGTAACTCAAATACATGAAAAACTGCTCCATCTCTTTCCTATTGCCTTAATGCTGTCAGAATATGTAAGAAATCACAGAACCACAGAATATTCTGAGTTGGAAGGGACCCACAAGGATCATCAAGTCCAACTCTTAAGTGAATGGAATGATCTCACACAGGGATCAAACCTACAACCTTGGCATTATGAGCACCATGCTTTAACCAGCTGCACTAATCTCATATAAATCTCTGAGTATATTATTGGAAGAAATGTCATTTTGGAAGACATTAGTCTTTAGACATCTGAAATATTATCTGAAATACTGAATATCTTGCTGACTGAGATGTACAGGGGTTTAATTTATAATGCTCTTTTGCATTTATTTTATAACAAAGGGAAGGAAAAGAGGCTGCACTAAATACACCTAACTGAGCAATATATAAATATATTGAATATCTACATCTACAAACAAAATGCTGGAGGCTTAGTTAACATTGCAGTGTTGATTTTAATTTTCAGGGCATGACACAACATATTCCTATTATAATTTAATTAATGTAATAACAACTCTATGCACAACATTTCAAAGCTCCATATCACTCCTGGAACAGGGAGACCCTCATTGACACACATTAGCCAGGATGACAGGGCTCATCCAAATGGGAAGAACTGCAGGACTGGGACCCAAAATGTGAGAGAAGAAAAAGTCTAAAAGAGAAACCTCAAGAGGAATAAAAAGACATGAGTCTTAAAAGTAAAATAGTCTAAACAATTAGTGAAATGGTTCAGGAATTGCCAGACTGCTCAGGTACAATTAGCTTTTCCCTACTTCCACTGGCTTGTCATTTTGAAGCTCACATGCATTTCAGAAGACCAGAAATGTTGAAATACATGGCGCTCAGTGCTCCAGAGGCAAAAAACGTCACTGGATATACTGATGGCTGGGAATGTGGAGAGAACTGCACCAAGCCATACAAGAAAATTCTAGGCAGATTTGGAAAAAAAAAATCTTAAGTACGTTACCTTCTTGGAATTTATCATAAAAGACTAAATAAATATATTACAAGTATGAAGTTCCATAATCTAGCAGCAGTGATGCAACATATTTTAATAAGCTCTTAACAGAGCCATAAATAATCATAATCAAAACTCTGCTGAATACCTGGGAGCATATATGGACATTATATGCAACCAAATAACCATCCACTTACAGAGAGAGAAATTGCTGCTCCATGATACGATTATTCATACTAATTGTGGTTTCTTCTTAAAGGTGAAGAAAATAAAACCTTTTGCTAGGGCAAATTGCATCATAGTGACACACTCTTAATTTTTACTCTAGTAGAATTTACAGACTTCAGATTCATATGAATAAACAATGTGTTTTCTTTTTTTTTTTTTAACTCCACTAGTTTCTGCACCGAGCAACTGGAAACAATGTTCTTCCTTTGGGAAACGATGAAAAAATTATGAAGTATTTTTGTTGCAATCTGAAGTCTGCAGGTGGTTAATTTCTCCCCCTCTATATGTCTGTGTAGAAGCTTTGAATTTTTTTCATAGTAAAGAAACATCTGTTGTTAGTCTAGAAACATTTCTGAGAATATGAAACAATAAAGGAAATGATCTTCTGCTGGCAGCACATCAGAGTGAAGGAGATTATGCTTTTCAGAACAGACTGCAGCCCTTTGCCCCTGTCACCCACCTTTCTGAGGATTAAAGAGTAGTTAACTTGCTTTGTACACTTTGCATAAATTTAATCATGGCCTGTGCTTTGCCAAGTAACAAAGTAAAGATGGAAGTAGACAATAAATCTCCCCTGACCCAAGCTGCTATTCTACATTGCTGAACAATTTATGCTGTCTCTGCAACTCACCTGATTTTTAGATGTATAGCAGCCACACAGATGCAGAAGCCAACAATGTATGTACAAATGCAAAAGACTAATCTGTTGGAACTAAAATACTGGTGTAATTTTAAATTTGGATCAAATCCTTTTCACTTTCTCACGTCTCATATTATTTCTTGCATTAATAATATGATTAATAAATATCAGTAAAATGTGTAGAATTTCCTATCCTATTTCCTTATTTCTGGAGTTGATTTATGATAGACTCAAAGGAATTCAAGCCTATCAAAGTACACTAGAAGCAAAGCTAAACGAAAATAATTTAATTTTCAGAGCCAAAGAAATTGGAAGGCCAGATTTGCTACTACCCCAATGCACTAAAATTCTGCCCAGTTGTACACTGACATTGTGGCCTCTGTGCAACAGGATCATGCAATTAAATGTCAGTGGCATTTAACCATTAGCTTTCAAATATTCAAATGTGTGGGTCATTCCCTTAACATCTTCCCACAGTACAAACACCCAATTTAAAATAAAAGAGCAGTCTTCGTCCCTCCCTATTTCACGTAATTGTCGTAAGGTGGTCTTACTGCACCTTCACGGAACTCTTCCCTCAAGGATGCTTCTCAAAAAAATGCTTTGCTGCATTTTGAACGACAAAGAAATTACATTAATGAGAGATCTTAGTTTGGGATGTTACATCTCAAAGAGGGAAGCCAATGTACCAGTGCTGATGTCAGGGAGCTAGGGAATCCTGGACCAACCCTTGGTTTTGTCAGCAGTGAAGGCATTGGTCCTACACACTGGGGCAGATGGGAAGGGAATGCAGAACCTCTTTTTTCCCTTCTCATCAACAAGTGAATTCCTCTTTGGTATCCAAACACAGTGTGTGTGTGCTGCCTAATGGTTTAGATATTTCTGTTTGGTTGGCACAGTACCAGCCCTTTTCCCTCAGGAGAACAAGTCACAGCAGGAAAGAAAAAAAGGATTTTAAAGAATTTGTAATTTGGCTAAATCTGAAAGGAATTTCAGGGAGAGAAAAAAAAAAAAAAAGCACTGTATAAACTGGGGGCTTTATCCCTGCCAGTGTAAGAGGCTCTGCAAACTTGAGGGGGAATCATAAGAAGTTCTCCAAAAAAAATGGTTGTCATTATTTTTCTTACGGCAATATATGTGGCAACCAAACTAATACATGCTACCAGCTCCTCTGTGATGTCAGTATATTCAGGCTGTATGCATAATACTTACCTGTCTGGAAACAACAATATGAGATTGCAGATTTGTGGGTACAAAACCCCTGTATCTGTGCTCTAGACCAGAAAACATTAGCAAGATGGCAGTTTTGCTGACAAGTCCCTGGATGCATCCAATATATTCAATATATATGTACTCATACATATATTGATATATTGAATGTATTCATCATTGAGTAGTCTTGTATGTTATCCAGTATGTGAGGAACAGTGGTTTTAGTAGAGATATTATTTAAGTTATGTTCATTTTAAAGATTGCATTTCTTCTGCTGGTTTGAAGACCAGCAAACCTAGATCAGAAATCTTGATAAATGGTTTCCAAGTGTTTTTAGTCTATCAAATCCTAAACATTTTCCAGCAGAGAACAGGTCCTGGCACCACACAGAAAGGTTTCATAAGAGGTAATAGAGTTTCTACCTGAGTGTAAAAATAGTTCCGAGGAAGACCCTAGAACTCTAGAACGACCTCCTGAATAAGAAAGGCTAAATAATTTCATCCCAAGACATATGCTTGAAGTTCATAACCTCTGGGTATGCTTCATAAGATTACACAAAAAGAAGCTTGGGATTTAAACATTTCAGTGATTGAGAATCCTCCATAACCTTGACAAAGCTGCTTCCATAATCCATAATTGTCAAAGCATGTCTGCGCCATGGTTTGAATCTCTTCAGCATTGATTTCAACTCATTGCATTTTGTTTGTTTTTGTGTGAGAGACTAAAAGCCCTCTGCTATCAGAGGACATCTGACTACGCAGATACCATACGTACCTGTCAATCTTTTCAATGTTAAATGAAATAAATCAAACTTCTGAGTACTTTTTTAAAAAGCTACCACTTCAGACTTCAGATTTTTTTTCTCTGAACCATTTTCAAGCCAACAAGGCCTTTGGCAAAGCGCCAAGAAATACCAGGGCTGGAGTCAGTAGTCCACCAGTGGTCCCACAGGCTATGCCTATATTGCCAAATAAAAGCCAGAGACCAAACTCCACATGGTCCCACCACTTTGCTTACACCAGCACAGCTTAGCATTATATGTCTAGTTCAGATCTGATTTTAAAATAGCTTGTGGGGGTAGTCTGAAACTCTTCTGTAATGTCAATACCTTCTCTTCTAGATTTCCTTCTGACTTCTGTTGTGAGGATTTTGATTTATGTACCTCTGACTAATTTACCTTTCACAGGACTGGGCACTCCCAAGCTGTTTCACAAGGAAAATATATCTGTCTGAGTAACAGGAACAAAAATGATAGTACATCAGGGTCCAAGCTTTTCAGGCCCTCCAGGAAAATTCTTTTTCAAAGTATTTGCCCTTTGATTTAAAGTATAGTCAACTGCATCTGGATATGTATTCCACACGTGAATGGGGTTGTCTTGCAGTACAAAAGAGAAATCTTGGCAGATGGGCTTCAGCTGATTGCAAGAATCCTCCTTTGCTCCAACCCTTGAACTAAGTTCAGAAAAAAGAACGAATCCCACCCAGTAAATGGCTGGTACTCTAGGAATGCAATCTGTTCTTCCCATCTCAGAGTCAGATGCAAGGTCTAATACTAGAATTAATACTGTGGGATAGTTGACCATTGGTATCAAAATGCACTGGTTGCAAATTTAAGTACTCTGTATTTAGGAATTTCACCAATGAAATAATTTTACCTCCATGGACCATCAACATAAAAATCACTACTGAAGTAGTGCTAGTTTTCAGTTATAAATGATTAGCACTCACTCTGCTAAAAAAAGAAGAAAAATACAGCTGCAAAGCCTTTCACAGAATCACAAAATAATTTGGGTTGGAAGAGACCTTTAAAGCATATCTAACAGCAATGAAGATCTTCAGCTAGACCAGGCTGCTCAGAGTCCTGTCCAACCTGACCTTGAATGTTTCCAGGGATGGGGCACCTACCACCTCTCTAGGCAATCTGTTTCAGTGTTTTACCACCCTTGTTGTCTTCTTCTTTATATCTAATCTAAATCAACCCTCTTTTAGTTTAAAACCATGATCCCTTGGCCTATTACAGCAAGCCCTGCTAAAAATTTTGACTCCATCTTCCCTACAGGCCCCTTTAGGTACCAGATGGAACCAGTCTGGTTTCCATGGAGCCTTCTCCTCTCCATGCTAAACAACCCTAGCTACCTCAGCCTGTCTTCACAGGAATGGTGCTGCATCTCTCTGATCATATTTGTGGCCCTTGTCTGGACTTGCTCCAAGGGATACATGCCCTTTCTCTGCTGATGAGGACTCCAGAGCTGGATGCAGCACTCCAGGTGGGGTCTCACCAGAGCAGATCAGAGGAGCAGATCACCTCCCCTGACCTGCTGGACATGCTGCTTTTGATGCTTTATATGGTATATGCTATGCCATGCTATTATATTAATGAGTCACACAGGATGGAAATGGAATTAAAAGTAATTAGGTGTAATTTTGTCTCACGTGGCAATGTGGAGAACATAAAATGCATTTAGTGTTGCTCTCCTAACTTAATTCCACTGAGAAATTATGCTTTGAGTTGTATTTTCTACCACCAGTTGTCAAGGTAACAACTTTGTTAGACATGGAACACAACTATTTGTTTTTTTCTTCAATGGAAAGTCAACAGGCTTGCTCAGAATGTTTTCAAATGGCTTTTTACAGCATCTGGCCTGTAGCGTGCAAGACTGTGGCCTGTGTTACATGGGCACATGAAGTCACCCTGTAGAAAAATGCAGCAGTGGCCAGCAAAGCTGCTGGTCACCCCTGCTGCTGTTCTTGCCTGAGTGTCTGTAACCTGCATGAGAGGTTCCAAAGATGGGAAGGGGATTGACATCCTCGGTCACTGCATGTGCAACCAGCAGGTGCTGCTGCTGGCTCCTGAGGGTGCACAGCAGCACCGGCATCCTCTGCCCCAGGCCTCACAGGTCACTGCTGGGCAGGGTTCCTGCTGGACAGGGGTCACTGCTGGGCAGGGTTCCTGCTGGACAGGGGTCACGCTGGACAGGGGTCACTGCTGGGCAGGGTCACTGCTGGACAGGGGTCACTGCCGGACAGGGGTCACTGCTGGGCAGGGTCACTGCTGGGTAGGGTCTCTGCATCCCTGCTGGGGAACTGTTCTTAACACAGAAATCAGCAGATCTTCATCACACAGAATGTGTCCATAATGTAGCTATTTGTTCACTAGGTGGGGGCGGCCAACTTGACCAACTTGAATTACTTAATATAGCAGCTTTGGAGTTCCTCCAACCAGAGTTCAATTTGCACGAGCATCCCCCAGACCAAAGACTCCATTTTCCCAGCACCTTGTCTCTGTGCCTCACAGAAAGTGAGACTACATAATGCCTTATTAAACAGTATTTTGAGTTAACATATATAAGAGAATGCAAATATCTCAAGTTTAATTTCTAAGCTCCAAATCAGTAGGTAATTACTCAGCTGATATACCTCAGCAGTCCAGAAGTTGCACTTAAACCATATAAGTGAAGATCCGAATCTAGGAGTGTTTCAGTATCCTCTAGTTCAGCTAGGTTCATTCTGAGGTTCATTTCAGGGCTTAGAACCTGATGATGTGCTCTATTCTAATTAATTCCTTAAGCCATCACTATCAAGAGGAAGAAACTAGGTCAGCTGAAAATTAAATTAAATCAATGTTACACGGAAGTGGCTTTGCAGAAGAGGGGAGGAACAACTTAACACTGCTTGGTTTGGTGTGCATTTCAGATCTCACAATGGACAAGCAACTCTGCCTTCCACAGCACCCAGCTTTTCCTTCACAGAATCACAGAATAAACCCAGTTGGAAAACGCAATTTCCTCATTTCATACCTGGATTTCTTGCTGTTGGCTATTTTACGTTCTTCCTGGAGCACAACTGCAAAGCTAAAGATCATGTGGAAATAGTCAAAGCTTGCAGTCATGAATAGGTCATAGCTTCTGCAGAGAATGTGCACCTGAGGTGGGACAGGGCATCTCCCTGTGTGGTGGGAGGAGGTTGTTGAATGATCTCCAATAGAATACTTGGACTATTCTCATCCGCTAAGTAACAAAATGTCTCAAGCAAACACAAATGCACATAAACTCCTTTATTCACCATATTTTTCTGAAATAACATCACTACACTTTAATTCCAACTTTGATTTACTTCACTTGCTTCTGCACTTTAATTTCAACTTTGATTTACTTCCCTTGATTCTGATTTGGTTGGTATTGCTGGCTTTTTTTAAGGTGACTTATATCTGCATTATTTTTTAAATAAGCTATTGCTATTTTAAATCAAGCTACATTTCCTTTAGTAGGAATTTTATAAATTGTGTGACCCAGAGCTTTCTATAAAGCAAAGTAAGTCTTAAATAATTTAAGTATCCCTTTTCTGAAATACATCAATTTCCTAGAAGAATTTTTGTCAATTTCATGCATTCTTGGGAAGGAAATAAAACAGAGAAAAGTATTTTGTTATTCTATTTATAGTTTTATAAGAGCAGGAGAAAATGTGCAACAATAAAAGTCTCCATTCCACTGCAGGCACATACTAAGAAAAATTTGGAATTATGTGATTTGTCCTCTTCACACCCTTCCTAGCTCAAATGAAACTAAAAATGAAAAAAGGGACACATTTCTTATTCCAAATTGATGTGAAAGCTGTTGTATTTGTAGTCAGTCTGAAGATTGCTTGGCTTCAGCTACCATTTCTCACAAAAAGTGAGTATAGACTTTAGTATAGACCAAGCACCTGCTCTGACATGGCAGGAATTTGTCCTTTTCCTGACTGGAGAACAGTCCAATCCAACTCTTCAGCAGTTATGCCCCAAAGGCAGGGGACAAAATGGCAACAGCACAACCCAGGTCTAAAAAAGGCTGGTAATGCCTGTAGGGAGTGGACTGAACATGATGTTGCTGCACTTCCTGAAGGAAACGAGCTGTGATGCAAAGAGGATGTAACACCGTAGTCTGCATGGCACACGTTCTTTTGATAAGGCCCCACCATTACTGTAAATCAAACTGGGAGCACACACTATCATCCCTACAGACTTTCCCAGGTGTGTTAGGCAGACAAACTTAGGTGATGTATACTTTTACTTCACCTGATCCTATCAAGTTCCTTATTAGACAGAGGAGAATGAGTTGAAGTGAGTGTGATCATGCTGAGATGCAAATTAGTTTTCCAACAAATGGTGCTACTTAATATATCTTTGCTCTGTAATAGGTGAAGGAGACAACAAGATGCAGATGTGACAAACAGAACTAAGCTTAAATGTAAACAACTGGTCATGGATTTCCCTGAAGCCTGTCGTGATGTGACTGAAGCAGGATCATTTATTGGGTTGCACTCTGGGGAACGGCTGGATGGTGACCAGCCCCTTCCAGCCCTTCCAGCCTCCAGCTCTGCACAGGGGATGCAGTCACTTCCAGTCACTGACTTAACCAGATACAGAACTGCACCCTAGACTGTAAGATGCTTTTTTCTTGGGTGAGTGCAATGACTTTGTGCCTTGGTGTTCTCCTACTGAAAACACCTAGGAAGGTGCGAGGAGTGACATCTGTGTCTGTGCTTGAGACTGAGCACACGCTGTCCCCCTGACACAGCACCTTACCTCAGAGAAGCTGTGTCTACCCCCAGCAGCAGGGGCCATGGCTGCACAGCTGCACTGCAGTTCTAAGGTGTAAGACTGTACAAGTGCCATCTGATCACTTCCTAGTGATCACATTAAAGTGGACAGAAATAAGCCAGGTTCCTGGGAAATTAAAGAATCACAGGATCATCAAGGTTGGAAGAGACCTTCAGGATCATCCAGTCCCACCATCAACCCTAAATCACCTCTACACCATGTCCCTAAGTGGCACATCCAGATACCTCTTGAACACTTCCAGAAATGGTGACTCCACCACCTTCCTGGGCAACTTTCTCCAATGATTAACCACTCTCTCAGTATCCAATCTGAACGTCCCTTGGCTCAACTTAAGGCCATTTCTTTTCAGACTTTCAACTGGGACATAGCAGAAGAGACTGACCTTTATCTCACTCTAACCTCCTTTCAGATAAATAACCTCTGCTTATCCAGACTAAACAACCCCAATTCCCTCAGCCACTCCAGGACATATCCAAAAATTCAGTAAGTGGCAGTGGTTTTCCAGGTCTCAACCACTGAATTTTTTGGAGTAAGGAATCTAAATAGGAATTTGTTCCCCTCCACTTTTAAGCAGTTCCAATGGAAGGGCTCTTTGGGCCTATGCTAGCCAGAGACAGTTAAACCAGGTGTAATTCAGACCAACTACAGGGTAAATCCAAGAAAAAGCAGGCCACTTTGGCATCCTGCAGGGTCTGTATAGCACAAAACATGACTGCAATTCAGAGCATTTATCCGTGCCCACATTGCACACCTCAGTTGTTTACACCAATAGATGTTTTTGTCTTGTCTAATGCATATGAGGCTCTGAAACCCACATATGAGACTCTGAAACCCCCTTCAGTAACAGTAAAATATAAATCAGTTTATAATGCTTGTGCTCCAAGTCATCTAAAGCCTAATTATTCTGAGGTATTTGCTAACAGAAGTTCAACTAGGGTCTCACTGATGCCAGTGGAGTTATGCTACCCCTCAAAGAACATAAGCAGAAAGATGAGCAGGCCCATGGTATTTCATAGCAGAGAGAGGCTCATATACCATCACACTTGCTGTATTATTTAGCATACCACATCTGACCTCTAATGTCTGTTAACACATATGACTGCTTATTTCCTGATGACTTTGGAAATCAAAGTTCAATTAAAAGCTAGGGTTTAGATTGATTTTTTAGATACTCTATCACAAAAGATAGAACAGCAAATAACACAGTTCTAACATGTAAGCTAGCATATTCAAATCCCATCAGGTCTTCTGGTGCTCATCACTGGGTGCATTTCAAATCCTTACCATGCCCACAAAGCCTTTGTGCAATAGGAAACAAATGCTAGTAGTGGTTAAAATGTCTTCCTTTTCTATGCAGTTATACCTTTTAGCATGCCTTTCATGACACCATTTTATATCACCTTTCTATTTGGAATCTCCACCAAGAACTATCAAAAACCCTAGCATACTGCTACTCATAAACCAAAAGAAAATCCTTTCCTGCTAGAAATGACATAAATAATCAAAATTGAAAGATGACAAAATCACTGTACTTACTATGTGTCGTGCTGCAAACACTCCATCAACTATCGCACAACAGAAGGCTGCTACAACACCAAAGCTGATAAACACGATGGAGGCCACCAACTGAGAAGAGAAAAACAGACTGAGCAATCTTTTCAGTATAATTCTTTAAGTAAAACAATTACACTAGTTTTTCTAGTATTCTGAAATGATGGTTCCCACTGCTGTAATTCACTTTAGGTCAGTGTGTCAGGATGACAGTCATACACTAGTAAAATGGCAGAAATTCGTGATGCTGAGTTGAGAGATCATCAAGCCTACTAGAAAAGTTTAAATCTTTCAAGAGAAAGTTAGGTCAGCTGCAAGAGTTAAATTCAATGGTGATTTCTTCCAAATCAATTTACTTAATAAAACAGCAGTGCTTCCACAGGGACATGGCAAAAAGTCATGTTCCCACCGGCTCACATAAATCTTTAGAGCTTTACTACATAGTAGTATTTCACATCAACAGATAAAGGTATCTGTAGTAAGTCAATAACTAGCTTGTGAACAATCAGAAATCTTTTATCATCCCAAATAGCTTATGCCACAACAAAATCAGAGATTCAGAGGACTAGTACCTGTGGAAGGGCTGGGGTGTTCTTTCTTGCCACCCTCTCCCCCGCCTTGCTGGGGTTTCTAGCCTGCCCCTCAGTCTCAGAGTGGGCAGAGCAGAGCACAGCGGGGCTCAGTGAGTGTCCCAGCTGCAGCACAGACAGCACAATGTCTTCTTCAACCTCCTAGCCTCAGACCTCATTCTACCTCCCAAACTGCTTCATTCATTAAGCACTATTAATTATCTCTCAACAGGACTGTGGATGGTGCAGTGCTGAAGCACAACTCTGGCACAACCAGTGGTGATATGGAGAGCTTGGGGGAAAAGGCTGTGCAGGTTGGGCATGCTGAGCCCCCTGCTCACTGTGCTGCAGCTCGGACAGCAACTGCAGGGCTAGAACAACTCCAGGCACCATGAGCTCCCTACCCAATTCACTCTGGAGAGAGCTACAGGACTTGGAAAGAATGTGGAATGCATCTCCACCAGGGTCCAGTCCGTGTGCTGCTGGCACACACTTCTGAGATGACACTGGCTTCTTCTGAGGTCACATCTGAAGGGTGCAGGGCTGTGAGCCAGGTGAAATAAAGCCCTGAAATACCAACTGTACACTTGGCAAGGAACTGCCCTGGATTTGTTAGCCCCAATGCCATCAGATGAGGGAGAGATGCTGATTGTCCTTCCTCTCCCAGATTAGAGGATTTTGTGATGTTGAGGACTCTGCACCCTGAGTTTGAAGGAGTGGGTTCCTGCAGGGTGTTAGGTGAACCTAACATGCACTCTCTGGCTATGTTTTTTAATGTAATGTAATGTATACTTCTCATGTCTCTGGCATTTCTCAGGCAGTCACAAGAGGAACTCTTTGAAACATCCTATTTGATAGGTTGATTTCAATTTATAAGTATTAAGTTATAGTTAATAATAACAACAGATTAAAAAATTTTCTTGAAAACTGACAGAAAAGCATTCTTTTATGGATAGAGCACATGGAAAAGGGATTCAGTCAAGAATGTGGAACCTTTTGGTTATTAACTAGTCATTAAATGCTTCTTCACAACATGTATTCCTGAAATGCCTAGGTACAGATTACCAAAATTATATCCATACAGTTCATATATCCTTTTGCCTATACAAAATCTGCATTATCTAATGTCATTTTCACAAAATTGTAAGGTATGACTAACTCACTTGAAAAATGGACTCTTTAGCTTGTGTTAGGTTAAGAACAGTACAATGTCACTAGTGCTTCCAGGGGATGCAGCATTGGTGATTTTCTCAAAAAAATTTATACTGGGCAAGTAAGAAACTACAACCTTATAAGCCCACATCTTGGATGCTCAGGTCAAAGCAATATCACCCACTTGGAGGTAAGAGAATTGGCTCCCAGAGAATTGGTAAAAAGTACAACTTAAATGCAGAAGAATCACAATGCTTTCTGACACACTCCTTTAATCTCCCTTTAGCTCATGTCTCATGCAATCAGAGGTGAGTCAGCACTGCAACAAGGATTGCTGTGAAATTGGAATCCTCATCATGGGGAGAAAAGGGGCGCACAAATGTCGCTGAGGTTGATGGTACTGGCTGATCTTGGGAACATGCTGCATTTCCCCGCAGCCAGCTCCATCTTGCTGAAACCCTAGGAAAACACTGTTGGCTGTATCACCCTTCAACCTCTGCTATTCCATGGCTCTCCAGTGTGGGAGGTCATGTCTCATGTCTCATGAATCTGGCTGTCTAAAGATCTTGGCATGCAATTCATCAGATCGAGAAGGCTGTGGACTCCTATCACTGCAGAGTAGTGGGCTGTGCTGCCCTGGGGCAGCTGCATTTGCTACAGATCCTGATCTCTTTATTTGATAGAGCAGCAGTGTTTAAAAGTTCTGATTAAGCCATTAGTGTCTGATACGTCTATCTTGTTTTTCAAGTCATAGCGGTCAATCAAATAATTAGTGGGCTAAGCCAGGTGTTTCCAAATTGCCCGAGCTCAAGATGAATTTACTGAAAGCTGACCTCAAGGTGGCTTTTCATTTCACACATGAACGATTTATTGATGATCTACAATCCCCAAACCAACATTTTCTACTCATTGAGATAGCTTAAATCACCTAATGTGTGTGCTGGCCTTTCAGTTTCACCATATAGCCTTAGGAGACCACACATAAAGGTGCAGTAAATCACAGTATAGAAAGGAGCTACAGAGTTGGCTTTACACTGCTCAGTCATGTTGGAGATCATCTACCCTTCCAGGGAGTTGTGTGCAACTCAAAGGTTTACAGCCAGAGCCTGCTGTTCTTATCCATGACTACCAGCAACTACTTAAATGAGCAGTCCCTTTAGAATCAATATAATTTCTTGACTGGAGTAATATTTATCATGATGCCAAAGTGGCAGAACATGACACTGAGAGCTTTCCATGACTTAAATTGCCTTATATATATCTGAATGACAAAAGAAGTAATAATACTAGAGCACCACTAAAAAAATTCCTTAAAATAAAATTACAGACTTATACTCTCTCTCAAATCTCATTGCTTATAAAGAATGTGAGAAACATAAAAAACCAAGTACAAAATTAATTACTTCTGAAAATTGCCAAGACAACCAAATGAAGATCTGTTGTAAATTCAAAAGTTAATTTTCCCAAGCAGTAGGTGATTGCTGGAGCAGTGAGTTCACAAACCTAGGACTGTCTAGAAAGAGAAGCAATGCAGTTCATTTAAAGATAGAGAATTTTTGCTGACAGGTAAAAGAAATAGCATTTTTAAAAAAAATACTGATCCATCACATCATCTTATCTCCATTTTCAACAGCATTATGCTTTGTCAGGAAAACTATTCATTATTTATAGCAATATATTTGAACAGTTATTCAAGGAACAGTTTCGATTCTTCTAAGGCATTGATGTGCAGCCAGGGTTTTCTACAGCTGTTGCCATTAGAATGTGTTTATTCTTGGTTCTTGTATAGAATACAATGATTTGATTATTTACAAGGGAGCTGTAAAACCAGTTATTAAACACTGAAAAATGTACTGTGTGGGCCTAACAATCAAACTCAAAAGGCAGTTGTTTAACAGAGGGGGTTTAGCAAAAGGAAGAATAAAATAGCACATGGAATGAAGGACTTTTGTACACAGTATTAACTGAAGAGCTGTTATCTA
The DNA here is from genome assembly GCA_013399915.1 of Illadopsis cleaveri. Taxonomy (NCBI): domain Eukaryota; kingdom Metazoa; phylum Chordata; class Aves; order Passeriformes; family Timaliidae; genus Illadopsis; species Illadopsis cleaveri. The sequence goes on from VXBB01010841.1 coordinate 898,416, forward strand.
TGCATACAACACCACTGCCTGCACAGTCACGCTCCTGCACAAGCAAGACTAGTGAAGGCAACAGGGGACACACAGTGGCCAGGGATGCTGGTCAGACTTGCTCAGCTGCCAGAAGTGCACCTGACACAGGGAGTTGGCAGCTAAATTTCCCATAGCAATTCCCATTTTTGGAGTTAAGGGTTGGCCAGAGACCAGATCCAAGAGGAAGTTTGATGAGGCCACCTCAGCTGCAGCCACACTCTCATGAACACACTGCACACAAACAATGCACCTCAGGTCCCCAGGCATGCTGTGTGCTGAGTCACACCCTGATGGTGCCATGTCCCTGCTGTGTGACACACAGAGACCTGCAGCCAGTGTTTGCCAGCAGACCCACAGACAACCACATTGCTCCTCAGCATAAGCACAGGCTGGCACCCCTCTGGCTGTTTCCAACATCCCTGTGGAATACTTCTGGGAACTAGTTAGACTCTCAATTCTGGCATATCCCTGGTTTCCTCATGATTCTAATTTAGCCTTTACCTATCCTCAACCAAAAAGCACAACTTCTGAGATAATGATAGTCATTTCTAGCACTGGCTGCTGTGTGAGATGCCTCATTCCCTCGATTTAGACCAAGTAGATCTGAGACTGAAAAATGCATGGATTCATGTTTTCAAAATCACCTCATAATGGATGCAAGGTACATTACCTAACAGACTCACTTTGCTCATGCTAAATGGCTACTCCTGCATTGCACAGCCTCCATTAAACACTGTTGAATTCAGCAACTCCAGTCATATGTCGTTCAATATTATCAGCAAAACCAAAGATCTTTGATTCATATTTCCTTCCCTCTCTCTGTTGTTAATAGCACCTCAGGGCATAGACTTGAGCTTGTATGATTGCTCACTGTCAACTCAAAAGGCATCTTCTTCTCCAATCCTTGGTTTGGTTCCCTGCTGTCCAGCCCTTTCTTCTGCTCTCTGTCCCAAAGGGCTGGATCCCTTCATCCCAGCTCCTATGCTTACCCAAACACACAGGAAGCCAGTGAAATTCACTCCATAGGCAGAAATTACTTATTCCCTTAAATGAGTTAAATCAGGAAACTGCAGAGAGAGATGAGCACTAGATTCAGTGCAAATGAGGTGACACCATGTAGCCATGACAGAAGGGAAGGAGGCAGAAGTGCTGACAGCAACTAATAGATTGTTTCACCTGTTCCATGTAGTTTATAGTCCCAGGGATTATCAAAGTAAAAGCTAGGTTTTACCTGTAATGACTAAATCATAAGGACTGGGGTTATTTTGTTGTTTGTGGTCAAGGAGACTTTTGTTTTACTGCCTGTGAAGAAGTCTGCTGTTTCCCAGCACCGTGTCAGGAATAATTAGGAAATATAGCAACATGGAAAGGCCAGTTGGTATAACACAGGCAGGAGAGAAGTCCCGTGAGAAATTTAAGCAACCTCACATGCATGAAAAGGTTGAATTAATTAGATAAACAAAGGGGAAAGAATACAGAAACCACATGAGAGGTATAAACTATTATGCCAAAGAGAAAAAACAAGATCAAAATCCACTTTCAAAATCAAAGTAGCATTTTCATTTGGAAAATTTATCTTTTTTTCCTTCCCCCACATCCTGAAGAGCAGAATTGTGAAAGGCAGGATTTGCAACAACTTTTGTTACACCTTAGATACTCACAGTTAATTTTTATCATATGTAGGCATCAGTAAAAAAGTATGCACATTGCTTTCTCTTTTTCTCTTCCAGTGGTATTGCTGCTCAGCTTTTGTAGATAATTCATCATTTAGGCTACACACAATGGCAAGGGACTGCAGAAGTGTCCGCGGATGGGAAAAGTGCAACAGGGTGACTTAGTGATCCTGGCTATCCCCCAGCCTAAGAAGGTTTATGCAGCACAGTTGAGTAAGAAAAGAAAGGGAGCACAGGTTCTGAGTCTGCTCACCCCAGCTCCTAAAGGCATACAAAGATATCTTTAGGACAGGGACTACTTCATTACTGATCAGAAGAACAGACTACTGGAGTTGCTAGGAACTTTCCTTGTGCCATTTGCTGTGGCAGTTTGTTATGGAGATGGAGAAATTCAGCATCTGACCACACTGACACATGCCCTGGGCTCTGTGATGGCTTTGCTTGCTATTTACCTTTAGGGCACGAAAATCCATGGTTCAAAACTGTCCTTAGAATAGTAGCATAGAAACATTTTGCTTTAACATTGTACTGTCCAAATAAAACCTTGTATGCTAACTCTAATAGTTCCCTGTTGTGGTGGTTTAGCAAGGAAGCGATTCTTCTAAGGAAATCATGGCAAAACCAATTAGTGACTAGGCATGAAAACTGACAGCTTATGTAGTGCAACCATCACACCTGGTCTAGGTCTCTTTGTTGTTTCCACCATCTAGAAATGTTGTCTTGAGCATTAATCCTTAACTTATACGAATGCATTTGCTTTACTCTTTCTGTAACTCGTCTTTTTTTTCTAACTTGATAAAACATACGAAGATACATTTTCTGAGAAAAATATTGTATGAAATAAAGACAAATTTTCCTATATTTTTATCTTCAATGAAGGCTTGGTGGGAATTAAATCAATACCATTATGAAACATGAAACAAAATTACAGAGAAAGATTACTAGATTAATACATTCTTTCTTCTCTCATAATCTAATATCAGCTACAAAACCAGACTTAGAATAGCTAGGAAATTATTTCAAATTGTTTTACAAGCAAATCTTTACTAGAATGACCAATATACAGAATAAAAAACCTATATCAAGCAGTTTCTGTGCACTTATGCAGATACTGGAGTCACCATTACATTGCAATCACAGAATGAATATGATACATGTGTAAATGAACACATATTAAATTCAAGATAATTTGTTCACTGATGAGTAAAGTGCTTGTCTTGATTCAGTTAAAAATGCCACCACTGATGATGCACTATCGAGTCTCCTGGGATTTTGGTACAATCTGAGACTTCACTGGAGTCCAACAGATATTATTAAAACAATTTTTTTTTAAAATGAGACTGAACTGTACTTGCTTTACATCTTCTAAGACAAGAAACAGAAGGAAAACTTAAAAAGTTGGGCTTCTTTTCTTGGTGCAGAGTTAGCTTTATTATCAGTGCTCTTTTAAGCCTCCACAACATCTAAGAACTCCAGATCATCCCAGTAACCATTGCTGCAGTTACTGATTTCCTTCTGGCAGCAGCACATCTCAGCAATGCTCAGCTCATTCAAACAGCACTGCTGCGTTTTGTCCCAAGTCTGAATTGATCCAACCACCCTACTGGCAGACCTCCTCTGCTTCAAGGAGGTGCAGTGCATATGCTCTGCTCCACCTGTGTTTTCGCTCCTTTTAGGGAGATTTTTTTTTAATAGCTGCTCTACTCTTCTTCCATCCCATTAAATGAGGTGCTGAGTGTATGATCAACTCCCTTCCCTCCGTTTCAGACTCTTACTGTAGGGCAGCACTGGGGCTTCTCAGGGCAGCTCAGTCTAGTGTGCTTTTCCAGATAGTGCCACTCTTTGGCCACCTTTATACAGAAAAGAGAAAAAGAATCATCTGGATCTCACAGCTGGAGAAATGCTAATGGTTTTGGAACCAGCTTAATCAAGTCTTAGTCCAGTTGGCACTTCAAACTGGTAAGAATTCCCCTTTGCAAACACCAACAAAAGCACTTAGAGAGAAAGCTCAAAATTATTAAACGTTTAAGGACATGAAATTCATCTAGAAGAAAAAAGCCAAACACAGCATTAAAGGAAAGGGAACAAAAGTGACACAAATTTAGATTCACTGATCAACAGTGCTGACATTATAGGAATTCATCACATATTTCCTTTAATGGATGCTCTTTTATTGCTTAAGCTGGAACAAGGTCATTTCATCACTTAAACAGCTGTTCAGAGCAATATGAGAACAATAAACTGAAAATACATAGCGTACCATGTGTCATAAAAGTTTATGCTTCCTGGTAAAAAATGGTGGACTTTACATAGACCACTGTCAGAGCTGACTGTTTTAGCAGCAAGAACTGTTTTTACACCAAAGTCGGTTTTCACAAACCCTCTTTCCCTATACAGTCACTATACAGTGACTGCATTGGTTTCTCAAGACACACACACACACTCTTCATAGGAATGCATAAATTATAAGTTTTCATGTAGTGAAATTCTACCTGCAGAGTCTAGAAGATTGTATCAGTCCATCAGGGATGTTCAACTATTTAACTTGAGCTAATTCTTCTACAAGAGGTTCAGAATCTGCCTGTCCTTCTCACAGGGCACACCTTCTTCACCATGCACACACCAGAACTTATATCAGATGCATTACTGAGACTCTCTATCTCGTCCTCCTGCTTACTAGGAAGAGTAATTGACATCTTTATTGTTCCACAAACACATTTCGTGGGTCATAAGGTTTACTCTTGCTTTCCACTGCATGACAGAAACACTTTCATTACATAAACAGCACAAGAAAACAAGCTGGCAGTTAAAAAGTGTCCTATCATGCTCTTAATCCTGTGTGCTGTTCCCAAGCAAGATCTGAAAGGAACTACATCCCGAAAGACTCTCACTTAGTAAGACAGAACTTAAACTGACTTTGTGGCTTGAGTTTGTGACTCAAAAGAATAGTGGTAGGCTTTAAAAACTGCAGTATTGAAACTAAGCTCTGGTGGTGGAAAGACATATTTTCATTCATGTAGGTATGCATCTTCTTTCTGTTTCTGTAGAATTTAAGCTTCCAGAAGTAAACTAAAGTAATTCTGGTTGCCAAGGAAGCTCTTCAAATAGAAACCAAAGAATCTCTTTCAAAATTTCTCCCCTTTGTAACCAATATTCCATTTCTTTCTTCCAATGAGGTGAGAAACCTGAGGTAGGTAAGACCTGGGACTGTACAACCAGTGAACCAGCACAGGGCTGTGTGGGAGGGAAGAAACTACAGTGCTAGGCTGCCGGTGGGGGTACTTGGTGGCATCTCTCTAGCTATGTCAGACAGACACAGCCCTGATGATAGAGCACAAAGATTGCTACAGACCTGACTGTGCTTCCCATTACAGCTTTACCAGCTGAAGCAACCTGGCACACACATCTATGAAGAGTGTAAAAAGCATTTTGAACAATAAATACATAATGTCAGTGGCACAGTGACATAGACTTCTTTGTCATTATCATGGGTATTTGCCAGGACATGTCAGCTGTAAATACATACATGTACATATGTGAGCATACATTACAGGTTATGTATTATATGGTTATAATGTCATAGTACATTTCTATATTACAATGTTTACATATAAAAAAATATTTGCATGTCTAGCTAATGAATCTGCACTGGTGAAATCTGAAAGCACACACCTGTAGACACGTAATATGAAATGCCAGTCCATAAGGAACTAGATCAGGGAAGAGCTGAAACGTCTCCCACACTTCCTTTGGTAATTCGCACAGTGGAAGCATCTATTTTTGTCTTTGAGTCCTTGAACTTCAAAATTCTCAAACACTGTTGGGAAATTTATGCTATCTATCTTCAGGCATTTAACTCCCTGACAACACTTAGATGATGGTTTCACACCACAGTGAGTTGATATAACAGATTATTCCTAGCAAAAGGGACAAACCTTGTTCCCTCCTTCCACAGATTCCTCTCTACCCTTACCCATGCAGCCCCACCAGTTAACTTTTGCTATATCTGATGCTCACTTGGCTGTGAAACTTTTTACTCACTTAACCAGTGGAGACTATTTTAGCCAGGACAGGGAAGAGGAGCAGAAGGAGTAAGCAAGATAGAGACAGGAGCAAAGGAGGGAAGAGAAAAGACTTCTTTTTCTGGGTGGGTATTTACGTGTATTATAAATTGGAAATCCTCACATTAACTGCACAATGTCGAAGAACTGCATAAAGAAATCCAAAGTATTTTACCTAGTCTTTATTAATGGAATATCTAACACTAATAACAGCAAAACGTCTCTCAGAGTATTATACTATTAGAAACAACTTTTCCACTGATTTACATTTCACTTGCCCATAGAATGTTTAATTTTACTTGTCTTCATTTTGGATGGTGCTTCCATACCCGCTGGTATATCACCTATCCTCCTCCTCTGCAGTTGAAATAACTTAGCCTTCAAAACATCTCCAATTACTCCTTTCACTTGTACTCCTGTTTTTGTGGAATATTCTCCTGCATTGCAGGGAATAACACAGATTTCCCAGACCTACCATGGATAGACCACATTCCAAATCCCTTCCAAAAAGGGTTAAAAAAGGGCTCTCAAAGCTGATTCCTGCAAAATAAGGCAGCTAATACCCAAGACTACACCATGTTTATGGGCCATCCATACATAGGCTGCTCTGCTCTCTACTTGAAATCAGACCTCAGATTTATAATATGACATCTTTCATAATATCCTCAATATTATAGAAGAGAAATATAATTGTAACTTAACACAGGATTATTCTTACCACACTTTAGCTAACTAAAATTCCAGAATCTAGTTTAAACCATCTTTCAAGGTCTCTTCCAGAACCTAAGGAGAGAGCAAGATGCCTCTGAAGAGCATCTCCATACAGTCTTGAAGAGTGAGTCATGAGAACAGTAAGACATTCTCAAAAAATAAGCTGCTTGAACTTAACAGTTAATAAGATGCTGTTATATTTTGAAAAAATGCAGATACATAAAGAGGAGCCACTTGAGCTCATTCAAGTGTCAGTGTCAACCTATTCTGAGTATCTTTATACAAATCTTGTCTGTTTTTGAAATGTGCAATTAGATCACACCACAAAACCTAGCACACGTTTGTGCCTGAAAAGGTATTAGTAGGTCTTTACAGTTTTAATCATTTCAAAGGTGCTAAACAAGAGATTACTAATTTCTTCGATTATTAACATTTTTACCTCAGCATTGTTTTTCTCTGAACTGTGTGAAATAAGAGCATACAGAAAATCAACACTGAAAGAAAGAAGTGTTGTTAACTTTGTCAGAAAGTTGAGTTTAGGAGAGAAATACTACCTTGGTTATTACAAAGATTGCCTTTACATTTTCTGCGTTTCCCCTGCAACAGTAAAGGCTTCCTCTATTTATTTGCACATCAAAGATAGTCTCAGGGGATCTACAGAATGTCAGTGGTCTTTCTTTATTAAAACAAGCTGCTTTAATTAGTCTAATATGTGATATGAAATCAATGAGTAATTAGTATCTTTGATCAAAATCTGCACTAAAGCTGATTTCTTCCATAATGTTTGATTTGCAAACAGCAAATGAAACAGAACATGTTTGAACAGAGATAATTAGGTGTATATATAGCAGTACTTTTTGGGGGTGTATATATTAATAACCATCACCTTTACATAAAATGCCCAGTGGGCATTTTTTGATGGACATAATTTACAAGATATATTGCTTTTGAAAAAATGAAAGAGGTTTGGCTCTTCTGAAAGCTGGCTCACATATGTAACTGCTTCAAAGAATTCTCTATTCTGAAACAGATGTAAAGTCTGGTGTCAAGAAAACAATCAGAGATATTAAAATACTACCTCACAAAATGTCAGTGCAGGACAGGGATACTTGTGGTGTCAGAGAAGTCTATCAACTGAAAACAGAAGAGAAAATTATTGCTTTGTTTCTCCAACTTCAGCTATAGTGTCTTTTCAGCACTTCATTTGAAATCTACCTCCTGTTGTCAGAGGTTGGGAAGCAAGCATATTAAGTAACCTAAACTTAGCATCCCTTGAGAAGCCCAAATAAATAGCTTTGCCTTTTCTGTCTGTGTGCAGAGCTCCATGTTTGTACCTTCCTCATGTTTTCAAATTCTGCTTCGTTGGAAGCATTGCCTCCATCTCTCTGAACAAGCTAAGGACCAGGCTGAGTACTAGGTTTACATCTGAGTATATCCTAGACATGTCAGTGAGAAAATTAAATGTTTGTTAGCATGAAGAAAACATGAGGAAGACTCAGCAGTGGAGGACTTCAGGTGTCAGACCTGCTGCACATCCTAAGTACCAAGGTTAGTGCTTACTCCCCATCTCATGAGGGGTCACTCCTGCTCCAGTGACCCCGCCCCATCCTCCCTGTGTCCTTTTTCCCCTGTACCTCCTCCCATGCCCTTCCTGCCTGCTCTCTGCCACAGCTGTGCTGCTGTGGTTGTAGCTCCCATAGCCCTGGTGAGGGCTCTTGGAGGCAGCACTCTGATACTGCAAACATTCAAAACCCTGGCAGCTATTATGCTGCCCTTGAACCTCCCCCTCACTCTTGTAGGCACCACAGCTCCAGGGTGCTCATTTTCAGCCTTGGAAATAGTATGGCTTGGTGAGGCTGGCATGGGAGAGACGTGTGAGTGGAAACTGTGAGCCATGGCTCAGTTTATCCATTGGGTTTGCTAAAACTCCATGCATGGTGTCATGTCGACATTGCACATTTAGGGAGTCATTCATTGCTGGGTGCAAGCTCGTGCCACCTCCACATATTTTCTGAAGAGAAACCTGTTACAGCACCCCCTCAGCACTACTCACTCCTCTCAGCTCAACTCTACTGCCGCACACCCAGCCTTCCCCACTCCTGTATGTTATTTCACTATCTCATTTCCTAACTGGAAATGCTTTGTACTGAAATGTGAGGAGATGGCAAGCAAGCAAACAAGCGAGAACACTTCATGTCTTACAATCAAATCCATTTGATTTGAGCAGTATCATGTTTTTCACCCATCTGGCTGGACTACGTGTGCCTTTGGAATGAAACAACATACAGCTATACACTGCTCTTCAACCCATAACCTGCTTTGCAGAGTGCAAGAGAGTCAAAATGGAACAGCGACATTATGCTTGAAATGCCTTCTGTTTGCCAGTTAGAAACACTCCAAATCAGTGCAAATCTTTAGTCAAAGGGACATTTTGTCTGCTGGTGCTAAGCTTTGCATATCAGAGCCAAGCACAAATGCTAAGAGCTGAAGTGGAATCATGCTAGTCAATGAGGCAGAGACTGCTTCTTCAAGCAGCAGTTCCTTTGAATTAAAGGTTATACCTTAGTCAGCACACTGAACTCCCTCTGCGGGCTCTGGGATGCCAAGAAGGAGGTCAAAGAAGTGCAACATTATTAATGGCATGTTTTAAGAACAAACCATTGTCCACTCTGCCTAACTGTGCTTTTTGTTCTTTCTCAAACTCCATGCTCATCAGTTACTGAGTGCTGAGGTTTTGCTGTACTGGTTCTGCTAATCATGATATATTTTATATTGCATTTAGCATTTCATCAACCATGAAAGAACCTGGACTTAAAATGGACGGGTCACAGTGAAACAGAACTTCAAGACAAAAAGAGAAATAGATTTAAGTAGAAAGGTCAATTTGAAATAGACTTTTTTTCCTTAGTGCAATAGAATTTGCATTCATTTTCAATTTAAATAACAAATAAAAAATGAAGTATTGAGTCATTACAGGGACCAGATAACTGTCAGAGCTACACTGGGTTAAACTCAAATTATTCTGTAGTATCTGCTCAAAGGTAGTCTAGTTAAAATACAAGCAACTAAGTAAGCAATTTCTTTTCCTTTGCACTCCCCTTTATCCTGCTGCAATGCATATAATTTTTAGGTAGGGGAATAAAACATTTATGCTACATTTCTGTGCTTATATAAGTCTTTACAATCTTACTGATGGCTGCAAATGTGTTGAAGCTGCCGTAAACCCTTCCAATCAAATATACGCAGTTATGTCCCAGGGAATAATTACTGCCTTCCACTGTACACCCTTTCAATCTCATTTTCACAACTTTTAAAACCATCACCTCAGCCTCAGCAAAGGCAGTGTTAGAAGACCCACTGTGGATGGTTCTCATGGCAAGAAGCACAATTAAACTTTCTAGTTATTCTCTTAGTCTGTTCCCCAGAAACCCAATCTTCCAACAGCAAAATCATCTGTAAATGTTATAAGCAGGAAGCAGTTTTCAGTGTTCCATGCTGGGAAATGCAAGCAGGCACTAACCCCAAGCATACTGGACAATTAGGTCTCCACAGTCCTTGTGTAAATAACACAACATGTCAAGGAATACATACTTTAACTGCCGCTTACCCCCCTTATGGCTTTTTCAGACATTTTACTTTTGCTAAGGACAGAAGCATAGAAAACCATGAGGCAGACTAGAAGAAAAGTGAAAAATCAAATAAACCTAAAATGTTATTCCTGTTAGTAAGGTAGTATGAATGCTGTGGGAATAAAGCTATTTTCATCTGCCCAGCACTGAACCTGCAACTTGGAACCTGCTGTTCATCCTGGTCTCTGATGCAGAAATCAGGAGTAACTGTTCTTAATTAAGCTGTTCTGTGAGTAGCAAAATTAATGACCCCTGACCTACTGCAGATTTTCATCTCACAGGTCATGTCCCATTTGGATTCCCTACTTTTAAATAGTGGTGAGCTGACACTGCAGACTTTACCACTATGGGGGAACTAAGTCTTAATTCTCTCCTCTACCCACCTGTGAATGTTCATGAAATTTGATAGAATTGCACACCTTTGAACTCTCTGCCTCTCTCCTGAATTTGCCTGAAATTGGTCAACATACTCAAAAAATGGAATAGGGAACAGAAAAAGACAGAGACAAATATCACAGCTTTATAAATCTTATTTCTTTGTGAAACCCAGCTAGAAATAGAAGTTAAAAGCAAGGGGATTCTTGCAGATACACTACTGACACTTACAGGTAACGCAAAATAAGAGTGATACTATGAAGGAGTGATATTATGACTACTTGTAAGCAAAGTAGTCACTTGTCAGTAAAATGCAAGCTAAATCCATCCGTTCCTTCTCTGATCTTAACACCACTCTTGATTTATACCAGTGAAAGCTCAGCATTATGAAATTAATCATATTTCATTATGCTTGGCTATAATGAGTCTACTGCAAAGTGTCCATCGGATATGCAGTTCTTCAGCCACAATTGTTACTTTTTGCAAAGAGAGGAAGGAAATTGTTAAGAATTTCTACAAATTCCTTCCTCCTTCTTACACCACCTTTTACCTAGATGCCCCAAGGACTTCCTATTACTTCCACACAGAAATAAAAGCAAAGGATTTGGGAAGCCAAGCTAAGTCTACAAACAAATCACTCAGTATCTCAGATCCTGTCTGACATAGCTAAGCAATCTTGACAGCAAGAGCTCTGGAATTTTTTCTTCTATTTAACACATATAGTTTCAGGAAAGTATTTCTGACACAAACTTCTTGCGCAGGATGAGGACATCTGCTAGGGTGGAGCTGATCACGTAGCTTGCTGCTGCTCAAACTGCTATTTTGCTCTCTTCCCATCCTTTTCCCAGTTACATGGTCCTGGCCAAGCTCTGGCACTTAAGTGATTCTGCCCTCGGTCAATTCAACTCACTAAACCAGCAGGAAAGTAAATTCAGTAAAAACAAAGTAAGCTGCTTTTGTTTTTCCTTGTACAAAGGAACTTACCAACCCATTCATGCTTCTCTAAAACTTCCCAGAAGTGGTGAAACAAATGACTAACATTTTGAGGCAGATGAAGCAGTTTTAAGTCAACTGGAAATCCCTGCTTTTCATATTTAATAGTCTGATTAAAAAAAAAAAA
>VXBB01010841.1:910034-921508 GCA_013399915.1 Illadopsis cleaveri
AAAAAAAAAAAGGAAAAATTAAAAGGGCTGTTACTTACTATTTGTCTTCTGTTTTCTACCAGGTAGATTCCAACAATCCCTAGGAAAGATCCAAAGCCAAGCTAAGGCAAAGAACAAAACCAACAGAAATGCATGAAGTCAGCTTATCAGGACAATACACCAACACATACAGTGATAACTGAGCTAATGCACCACACAGATGGGGTAAATGGGGCAGGTCAAGGGAAAAGGTGGAAGTTACTGTTGGACATAAATCCTATAATGTAATGGGAAATGGCCAGGACTGCAGCTCTTTGATAGTTCAGTGCAAAATTTGTCATGTAGTAAACAGAAGTCTGTATAGACATGCACCTATAACCTGACTACTGTTACCATTGTCATGTATAGTTTTACATACTGTAAAGCAAAGACTAAGTAAAGTAGGAGACAAAAACACTTAGATTTAGTCCACACACCATAATTTTTGAAAATTGCAAAGCTCTAGGCAATTGCAGACAGCTTTTCTCAAAAAATTGATGTGTTCCCCAAAGTACAAACCCTTAGAGTTACAGTTGTTTGATTTTAATGAGTAGACACTATCACACAACCCCAAAAAAATCCTTGCTAAAATGCTAAAAGGACTAGTACAGTCAGCTGCATCACCAACAGCCACAGGAGAGAGAGGGGAGGAAGGGACACAGAAGTAAGCTGGCCCTAACGTTCCAGTGTTGCTTCAACATGGGGAAGGTAGGAGAAGCCTCCTCCTTTTGATGGGCCCATGAAGGTTTGGAGCAGTAGGAACCCCTTGGATTCACAGTTCCAGCCCCTCTCTGTAATGAGGCCTCTGAACTGAGCTCAGAGTCTTTCCTCCAAGCACAAATTAAGTTTTTAAGGACTACATGTCCCAGCCAAGGGCTTAAGCAATGCCCATAAATTCCTCGCTGTTCCACACAAGTGTTCCCAGCAGAAAGCAAATCCCCTGCAAGCACTTTACTCGCTCAGTATCACAAGAGGAATCCGTCACTCGCTTTCAAGAAAGCAAATGTAGGGAAAGGAGATTGCTCTTGAGTGCTTTGGGAAAATTTATGTGAAAGGGAGGCACAAGGACTAAAAGCAGAGACTTTGAAAGAGTGGGCAAGCGCACCCATGCTGACAGCTAAATAGTAGAGATACTTGGAACTGTGAGCAAGGACACTCTGTTCAGGGGACAGCAACTTTGTAAATTAAGATAACTACATCAAAATGACATCTGGTTCCAAGCCCCATTTTTCATTCCAACAGGAACAATCCATAAAGCCTCAGTTATGGCTGATGCAGGGAACACAAAATGAGTAATATCCATGTGAATAAAAAGAATGACCGAACACAGAATTACAATAATTATATCAGAAGGAGCAGAACCATAGAGATCATGATGAAAGCCACAGCATTACTGAGATTGTTTTAGGGTCATAAGAGCTAGTTTTTTGTCTGTTTAGAGCTCTGGGAGTCCAGGTCAGTATAGTGCTGGGACAACTGGACCCTGTTGAAAGAGTATAAAAATAGCAAACAAAAATAATACAGTAAGTTGTCACAGAGAAGTGACATTAAATATTTAAGTATAAACAATACTTAAAAGGAAATGAGGCTGAAATAGTTCCAACTCTGTCTTTGCAGACCATTCCAAAAACATAGTCCAAACAGACGCTCAAGCAGTAATCTACTAAATGCAGAAATCTTCCAAAGCATAATATTATATTAACTCATCTACACACAGAAATATTTTATGTTCAATTACTGTGGATGCATAAGTTCAGGTAATACCTAGCACTATAAATACTACATGAATTTAGAAAAAAGATTTTTTCAAAACAAATTACAAGTGACCACATATGCAGGAAAATTAAAGCACTTAACTCTTCTTGAAGCCAGTGGGAACTTGGCAGAAGCTAAAGTGTATTATGGATCTAACCCTGAAGACCTGCTCTGTAAATACTTCTAGAAACAACTAAATGTATTCCAGTGGATATTGTTATTCATCTTCACAGGTGTCTTCAATGCAGAGTTAATTCTGCATGGTTTTTAAGACCGAAATTGCTTACCTAAGGTCAGTGGAGTTTCATCTCATCTACCAGCTGTGACATTAATATTTTACTACTGAAGTCTATGAGAACTAGACCTTATTTTTAATTGAAATTAATGCTGTCTGTCCTCATGTTCTTGCTTTTCTCTGAGCCCAGGAGTTAAATATGTAGTGACAAACTCACTCCCCTGGTTTAGGTATCTAGGAGTCTGGGATCAGGGCTATGTTGGTTTTCCATGCTCCCTCTACTGTCAGCAGAGAAGAGAAGCACCTTTTGAGGACTATTCAGTACACTCTGAATGAGGTGATGGTGAGAGGGGATTCTGCCACTTCACTCTGCTCTGGTGTGACCCCACCTGGAGTGCTGCCTTCAGTGGGGCACCCAGCACAGCAAGGACATGGATATGCTGGAGTCAGTATAGAGTAGGGCCACAAAGAGGATCAGAGGGCTGGAGCACCTTTCCTATATGGGCAGGGGGAGAGAGTTTGGATTGTTCAGCCTGGAGAATAGAGGGCTCTGAGGGGACCCAATTACTGCCTTCAAATTCCTAGAGGTGCCTTACAAGAAAACATTAAGAGATAGGACAAGAGGTAATGCCTTCAAACTGAAAGAAGGTAGGTTTAGATTAGCTATTAGGAGGAAATTCCTTGCTGTGGAGGCAGTGGGACTGGAATAGGTTGCCCACAGAAGTTGTGAGTGCCCCATCCCTGAAAGTGTACAAGGCCAGGTTGGAAGGGACTTTGAGAATCTGGTCTAGTGGAAGATGTTCCTGTCCCCGGTAGAGGAGTTGAGATAACCTTTAAAGTCCCTGCCATCCCAAACTATTTTACAATTTTATCACAGTCCATCTGCCAATGCTGGACTGGAGTCAGTCACTTCTGGCAGTGAGGCAGAAACACAACAGTGCTGTCACACACCTCTGACCAGGCTTTTGGCAAGATATCATATAAGATTTGCATACCACTTTTAATTCTTGCTAAATGTTTATGATATTTAATATCTTGATGACATTTACATTGGCAATTACCTATTAGTTTTTCTCAGTTACTTCAATAATCCATCACGTGTGCACAAAAAGAATTCTGCATTTTATGAAAATTATTTGGCTCCAATAATAAGTTAAAAGGGAAAATTATTAATAACAGGTTTTGTTTTCAAAGTATTCTAATAAGCTCTTGCTTTTCTCTCTGGTTATTAATAAAAACAAGACTTCCAAAAAATATGTTAGCAGGTGATATTTTTCAGATGAGTGAGTAGATTGCGTTATTCCTACAAGAAACCAAATGCCGTTTTGTGCACACAGGTTTATTACTTATTACACTTGTTAAAACCAGCAGTTTAAAAATGAAACTTCTTTCTAGGGATGAATGTAGACAATGTGGTCTTACAAAAGATTTTATGTCAAATTTTGGAAGAAGAACAGAACTTTATCAGTATTAATCTATCTATTTTAGGTTAATGAAAGGGAAAATCATTCTTTTAAGGTCTTAGTCTTGGAACTGCTTTTTGTTCTATTTTTAAAAAATAGAGATCATTAGCCTAAAATTATCCTTCTGAAAGTCCTGTCCTCAACATAACACTAAGATGTAAGAGGAAGTTCTAACTCACAAATTATTAATGGCATATGCACAGTATTAGAAGATGCATATCCCTCTTCTCTGGGCATTTCATTCCATAGAGAGCAAGAAATTATGGTGCCTTGCAACATAATTTGGCAGTAGTAGAGCCACACACCTAAGTAGTGTCTAACTCTAAATACGTGAATTTCTTCCTTCACCTTGCAGCCTCCACCTCCCCTTGGCTGACATTTACACACTTTGGGATATAACTGGTCCCTTCTCCTGAGATCTGAAAGGGCCTGGGAGTTGAACCAGCAAGGGGCTGGCAGGGTTACTCCTTCCCAGAAGCTACAGAGGCACCACAGGGCAAAGCAGGCAGAGCTCAAACCTTGTGCCCACTGCAGGAGCACTTTTAAGCAGTCTGTTCCCAAGGCAAAAGAAAGACTAAGGATTTTGGAAACAGGATCTTGTATGAGAGCTGGCAGCAGCCTGCAGGAAAGGATATTAGGCAGAAGCCTCCACATGTCTATTTTGCAGGGCTTTCCCTGCAATGGACACAGCAGAATTCCTGGCACACAGACACAGTAGCAGAGTGGCTCTTTCTTCCATCAAAGCAGTAAACTTCTAAAAGGTTGTTCAAATCTATCCCATGCTGACTGTCCAGTCACACAGACACCCACCTCTAATGGAGACCAGTGGGAGTCTAGCACAGGTTTTCACATTATTCTCTGAGCCCAGCACAGTGCAGTGCAAGGCAACCTTGACTTCCTTCTACCCCCTAACAGCCTCCCCTTCGGGGCACTTCAGAAGAACAGTTTACCCCGCTGCCTTACAACACACTAGAACTAGATCAAAACAAAGCAGCATCTCCCTCCTGTGAAAATGACATAGGACTAATGCTACTTTTTTCTTTTTTTTCAATCTATCAGAGCTTCCCACTTACAGCTGATAATAATTTATTTGGATGTACCTAACATTCTAAAATGGGATTTTTACTTACAACAATGCCTGGGTAGTAGCCTCCCACAGTAACATTTTCAGTTCGTGTGGTAGCTGCCAGACCTATGGTCAGTATGAAAACAGACACCACCAGCAGTGCAACTGTGAACCAAAGCGAAGTCTTCTTCCTTTTCGCAAACTGTCCTGTAGGGAGTGGGGGGGAGGAAAAAGAAAAAGAGCTTTTCATTGCAATCATGGCAGAACAAATACAAAATGATGAAAGATTTCCTTTTGTTAATCTTTTCTGTAGGTAATCCTCTGTTGTTCTCCCACTAAGGAAAATTGCTGCCAGACAACAGAAGGAATTAAAACCCGCAGAGTTAGCTAGAGTGCAAGTCAGTGACAATGATAATTACGCCTTGTCTTCAGTAACATTTATAATTGTTGTTCACATTGGTAAGTGAGATCCTGCAGGTCCTAAATTCTTACCTGTGTGAAGTGCCAATTTGACTCTATCTGGCCTGAATATAAAAATGAGTATTTTAAACAAGATCAGCAGGTGCTCTGCATGCTATCATGAAAATGAATGTGCTCTTCATATTTACTGGGGTAAGAAATCTGTATCCTTGAAGCAAAGATGTAATAGTTTATCAGGTAATGATACATGAGACTTTTCTAAGTGGCTGCTCAGTGAAATTCTATCAGTCTCACTGGGATTTGGATCCAGATACCCCAAAGTGAAAACCAGCACGCTCACCTCCAGCTTTCAGCCTGCTCCAAGGCACTTAACCTTGTTATCCAGTGGCAGATCTGAGCTGTATCCAGAGGTTACTCACACCAGGGCCCAAGCCCATAGCACACACTTATGTAAGACTGATTTTAAAAAGTCATGAATACATGACTCTAACTAACAAAAGACACCCAAGTGAATCAAACTGTGGTTCCCATTTTTGGTGTTCTCACTTTGAAAGGCAAGGCAGGAGTGTGCAGGATCACCCCATAGCACTGGGCTATGCAATGCCATGGTACCATACACTGCACTTGGGCAGGATGGAGCTCCTGAGAAAGCACAGGCTGGCCACAGCAGGGCCAGTCTCTCTCCCTTTGTGGCCTCACAAAGCTGCCTGACTGCCCAGCCTCGGGAAAAGGCAGAGACTGTGATGTTACACAGGAGGTGGGAGGGGAAGGCAGGCTTGCATGGGTCAGGCTCTGGGGGCACTGCTGGAAGCAAAAGCAGGGGAAATGCAGGAAAGACAAAACAGAAGCAGAAGCCATTTCCAATGAGTCACTGGAGTTTTGTGGCAATTTTAAAGTCATGTAACTCAGTTAAATGTTTATAGTTCAAAAGCCAGACAAGATTAGTATTGTTTGCAAACCAAGTCAAATTTCAATCAGTAAAAAAATTAATTTATAATAACAAGCTGTGTTTGCTGACATTTCTCTAGTAGAACAACCAGTCAAAATGATTCCAGTCTTTTAACATGAAATACAAGCAACTTTCCTAAAGAAAAATACCATTTATTGAGTTTACACAAGTGTCTTTCACCTGCATGTACAAAGTCTTCCTTCTAAAGATAAAGAAATAATTCCTAAGACTTGCTAAACACCTCTTCTCCAGCCTGTGCGTCTGTTGTCTACCTCTGACAATTCCCTGTTAATCCATGGAGGGCCACTGGTAACATGGAAGCAGAGAGGTTGTTTGTTAGCAACCAGTTTTTCACCAAGTGTGTGGAGTTGAAGACAGTTCTTCCAGTGAAGTTAGGAGGCTTCACATGGCCAAGAGGGAAAACTAGATTTCAGATGTGCAGCTCCCCAAATCAGCTGTCATTCCTACAAACTAAAATGATTCATTCGATATATCTACCAGATTGTAAATAATATCTGATGCCCTTGCCATACTTTATCATCTTTGAAAAGTCATGGAGATTAAGGAATCCCCAAAACTGAAGACAGTCAAATGCTCCAACTGTTTTTAAAAAGGAAATGCAGATTCAGAGAATTATAAACCAACCAACCTCACTGTGGTTCCAGGGATGCTGGGACCGAAAAGGTGGAGTAAGTCCTCTTGTAAGACATTTCTGGGCACAGAAGGAAAAGGAGATTGGCAACAGTCAGGATGGATTTACCAGAACCAAGTCATGTCTGACCAGCCCAGGTGCTGACTGTGGCAAAAGGACTAGACTTGAGGAGCATTAGATATCTTTTGCCTTAATTCTAGCAAGGTTTTTAACATGATGTCAAGTCCTGAGCAAAGGAAGGGACAATGCATTGCAGTGATACAGGTAAGGGACTGCCAGGCTGCAAAGCAGCTCTGCTGGAAAGGATCTGGGGGTATTGGTAGATGATGAGCTGATCATGAACCAGCAGTGTGCCCTAGCAACAGGGTCCTGGGCTGTACTGACAGGAGATCAGAGAAGCAACTGCACCTATCTATTCAGCACGTTTCAGACCACACAATATTACACTCCGTTTTGGGCCCTCAGTATAGGGAAATACATAAATTAACTGCAATGAATTCAACAGAGGACTGCAAAGAAGGTAAGGGGCTGGTACTCTCTGTATGAGAAGAGGCTGAGGGAACAGGGCATGCTCAGCCTGGAGATGAGATGACTTTTGGCAAGGCTAGTTGCAGTCTTCCAGTTCCTGAGTTGTTGTCAAGAGAACAGACTTGTCACAATGGTGCACAGCAGGAAGAAAAAAGACAGACAAACTGAAATACAAAAGAGTGTTTCAGACTGAGTATAAGGAGAAAATAAATCAACATTAGGACAGTCAAACATTGCCCAAACAACTTGTGCCCTCTCCAACTTTGGAGGTTTCCAAGATTCAAACAGAAAAAGCACTGAGCAACCTAGTCTGACCTCATAGTTAACCCAGCTTTGAGCAGGAGGTTGGAATTGCAACTGAGGTACCTTCCTACCTGAATTCTTCTATGGTTTTATGACAGTCAAGACAGCTAGACTAAAAGTGAGTTGGGTATGTGTGCTCATATCCACTGATATGAAACTGCAGCTGCAATGTAGACATACTCGAAAGGGACATAGGAACACAAACCTTCCCAAAGCAGTGGGGTGGATGCTCCTCAGCCAAGACTTCTTGAAACCACTGGAAAGTGTCTGAGGAGCCAAGCCTCCATATTTTCCTCAGAGTAACACCTGTACTGGCAAAGGTTGATAAGATTGGATGGAGATAAACTATGGATCCAACCCACCCTCTTGAGTTCTTATTATGAATAATGAAAGACATGAGCTTGATTGTCCTGACAGAGTTTGCTGGAAAACATCTTAGGGAAAGCATGCTCTTATTTGTAATTGAAGTAAATCTGATGTGGATTTAGTGAGACAGAATAGAAAAAGGTGTCATTCTTTGTAGGGACATTTTTTGGCCCGAATTACATTTTGACACTTAAATTTACACATGCCAGAAGAAATTTATGAATGCAATACTCTTCAACCCTCATATATACTGATCTTTTACCACCTGCATCTCAAAATAGAGGCAAATATCCAATTGTATCTCCCCTTTTCCATAGTTCATTTTGGAAATTCTGATAAATAACCGTGTCCTTAGCTATGAACTCCACCCTTAGGAGAGATGACTTACATGCAGGAGCACAGAAAGGCCCTTTCTGGAGAAGAGGCTGGCACATGCAAGGACTTACTCTCAAAGACTTCCACATGCTCAGAGAAAATGGGCAGAAATCAGGCCTAAATTGCTTTTTATCATGGCTGTTTGGCTTTCCTTAGTCACAACAATAAAAATCTTTGCTCTATCAAAATATGTGTAATTACTTGCATATAAGCCACCAGCATACTGGGAGGCCTACATAATATTTGCAAAGCAGCTTAATATCTTCAGAAGTTACAGCTGCAAAGGGTTCCCACTATTAGCTTCCTTTTGCAATTTCAGTCATGTTGGGTCCCAAGATTTTTCAAGCCTTTGTTTACTGCTTTTTGTAGCAGTTGCCATGCAGTTTATTTGGATCTGTTTTTAACGTACCTGCCAGCCAAAACCCAATGCCAGACTTGGAAGACCTGTCTCCAGCTCAGGCAGTGTGCCTGGCACAGCCTTCTTCCCTGACACTCTGTGGCAAGGCTTGGACTGAAAGCTGGCATATACAAGAAGAGCAGTTAAATTAAGAACAGAGGAAATGTTGCAGTCAATACTTGTAGCCTGAATTTTCTTCCAACACCAATGTTCCTGGAGTGCAGGAAACAGTTAATGGAGGCTATTCGCTTTCCAATTTTTTAGTACTGAAGTAACTCCCAGAATAATTTTGACATTTATTACCTTCGACTTCTTTAACAATGATTTGGTATGAA
This sequence comes from Illadopsis cleaveri, assembly GCA_013399915.1. Classification (NCBI taxonomy): domain Eukaryota; kingdom Metazoa; phylum Chordata; class Aves; order Passeriformes; family Timaliidae; genus Illadopsis; species Illadopsis cleaveri. The sequence goes on from VXBB01010841.1 coordinate 918,897, forward strand.
TATTATTAAACTCCTAGTCGGGACCTTAATGCAATTTAATTAAAACTTAACATTTTTATATTTAGCATACCAAAAACCAAGCTTGTAGGAAGAAACCTTGTCATATACTTATTAGCATTAGCTTGAGGTTGGGGTCAGTAGAGGGTGTGAATATGTCATTAACATCTATTGGCATCTATTCTTCAGCAGTTTTGGCCAGTGAAGTATTGACTGAGTCTTGGGCACTGATTTTTCTGCAGTATTAACTGCAGAAATAGGCACTACAGATAAATTAGAGAGGTTACAGAACTTCCACATGACTGGCTTGTGCTTAGCCTGGCACAGACCTAAATTGTGCAAAAAAAGGAACAGTCACAGAAACACTCTCTGCTTTGCTCACTAAACATCTGTCAGGAAAAGTATCTGCTTGAGCCCTGCTTCCACAATGGAAGGTGAGAAAACCCCACCAAGGACAAGGAAGGACAAGACACCAGACTGCTGCCTCCCTGGGACAGAGAAAGGCCTGTGACAAGGGAAATTGAGATCACCCTCCAGAGAGGAAAAAGTGCCTGCTGAAGACCACACTCTATTGCACTCAGAAAAAAGTTCTGTCTGTTCATTAGCTGCAGAAAACAAAGTAGTAATACAACGCCCTGTTTGCAGTGGTTGGGGGTTAAATTAAATTTGTAAGAAGACTATGGACCAATGAATTATGGGGAGGATATGTATGAGATTGCAAAGTGGTAGGCCTAGCAATGAACAGTAGGGTCTGCATTTGAACAAAGCAAAGAGTGAGTTTAAAAGAAGAATTAACTAATTAATGATGAAACATGTCCATGGCTCAGAATGTGTCCAGGGATCAAGGCAAAGAAAGAATAGAATGAAACAGCATCTCTCCACCTTGGAAAACCTCCATACAACCTGCAAGTGAATTTTAAGAGTTAGCTGGGATTACAATCACATTTGCTGTATATTAGCCCTACATAATTCCATACCTTCTTCTTTGATTTAGTTCTGGTGATCAAAATGGAAACATTTCTTTCAAATAATGCCCCAGTCCGATGTTTATTAGCATCTTACTATGAGAAAAAGGAGGAAACTTTTGTACCAGGAAAAAAATAGTGCATTTTCATTATGTAATGAATACTACTAAAAATCGTGACATGTTTCAGAGAGTGGCATTAAGCACACAGAATAAGACCATTTAAATGGAAATTCGCCACATACAAACCTTAATATCAAAGATATCCACTGTTTTGCTGCTATTCAGAAAATTTTTTGGAGATTTTTGGAGCTAGATTATAAATTTTTAATTACTGCAACACTCACTTGTGTGAGAGTGCCATCTCTCCCTCAATTACAGTTCTGTGTATTTTAAAAACTGTTTCATGCCAGTGAAATTGAATTAATCCTATATTGCCTCCCAAAATTAAATGTGACAGCTTGAGATGCTTAAAAGAGATACTCACACCTGCTGTTGGTGATTACTTTCCCTCTTCTGATTAAATGCTTGACTTGTCCAGAGTGCTGAACTAATTAAACCAGATGCAACAGCATTCATTTCAGGCCACAAGACAGCAGCTTTTATTGGGCCCATCTCTTACCTTTCTTATTAATTTGCTGAGTAAGATTCTCATCTTAAGTGCATTAGATATTCAAGACCATGGGAAACAGTTTACAATTCTACTACAAAATATCCATACAGAACAAAATGAAAAAACAATCCCACAACCCCACATATACTATGTAGTATGGCTATAGTAAGTGATACCATGCAGTGTCACTATGACCTCATTGTTTTGGCAGCAATTGTTTCACCAATAAATAATTTAATAAGCAGCTAATCACTAATTTAAAGCTGGCACACAGATTCTTCTTTTTCCGATGACTACCTGAAAATGTTTTTAAGTTACAGCACATCTTCCACGGCCACATTTTCAACACCAACATAATTTTTCTTCCAAGTTTAAAACAAAAATTTAGATCTGATACATTTTTCATCCAGCTGTTAAGATCCTTGAGTGCATTGCAAAGTCTCTGCTTATCCTTTCAAACGCTACACAGAGTAGTTCCCAGCAGTAAGTTCTGTATTTTCTAAACTTTAACAAATTCCCCTGGAATAAGGAAATAGCTGACCTTTCTTTTGCCTATGTGTTTGTATTTTAGTACATACGCTGTAAACACGAGCCATTCAATTAGGACAACCAAGAGGATGGAAAAGAACCCAACACCCGTCCCCAGCCCGCCCCGCACCTGCGGNCTCCAGCGGGGACCCGGTTGTACAACCGCGCCCGGCCCCGCTGGCCGCAGCTCCCGGTGCCCGTCCTGCCGCCCTCGGGGGAAACGGGGACCCGGTCTTCCCTTGTGCAGCCGTCAGCTGTTTAATTAGTTGCATTCTACCCGTGTCTCAGCCTTGCCGTCACTTCTGGATTTCTTCTCGGTCAATTTGACACCTGGTGGAGATCGGAATTGCCCCAAATTTTCCTTTCGGCTTTCTTCTTCCCTTAAAAAAATATAGTTATATATTAAAATCAGAAATAAAATGCAACAGCAACCAGAAATACTAACTGAATTACAAAAGCTGGCACCTCAGAGACATAGGTGTAGACAGAGACAGGCAGGTGTAGGCTAAG